>OX104118.1:67422738-67593452 GCA_944474755.1 Limnoperna fortunei
AAAGCAAACAAGACAACTGTTTTAGCTAAGTGATAAAATGGCATCCAAAATATCAATATTTAAACAAGAAATGGTACCTCCCCTTCCTTTGTTTTTGTTTATTAAAATAGACAAGATCCACAGTTGTAAAAATCCTGCACTTAAACATACTAAACTGAAATAATTTATTTAAAAATAATATTTATTTACTGAGATAACTACAAAATAAGTAAGAATTGTTATATTGACAAAACTGAATCATTTTCTAAGTATAAAATCTAAAAACAGCAATTCCAGTTAAAAATAATATCTATTAATGAGCTCAAACTTTACTAGTGATAGAAAACCACATTATAAGGCAATATAATATGCTATCTAAAATCAAAATAATAAAGTTCATTTTCAGTCGTAGTTCCCATACCATTGACTTTTCAATGTATGTGCAAAACAAAAAATAGTTAAGCTAACTGCATTTTATAACTCCTGAAATAAAATTTACCCAACTGGTTATGTTGGACCTTTGTGATGATCAATTTATAACCAAAAAAAAACTAATTGGAAAATTTCAGTCACTTTTTTAATAAATGTTTATTTAGAAACTGTGCTGTGAGATGGATTGTGCTATACAACCATAACCAAAAATGGGTCTTACTACTGATAAATAACCTATCTGCTATATTACAAACAAGATGATTTTAATTTAAAAATTATAAATTTTCCTCACTTGTGCAGCAATAATTCAGCCTCTCTTGCATAGGTGTATATATTTGATCAGGTATGCAAGAGCTTTCAATGAGTATATTGATTTATGCAAATGTCACCAATTTCTTAGGAATAGACTTACAAGCCAAGGTTACAAGAAAAAACATCTCGTCCATGCCTTTAATAAGTTTTACTACAAATACCATTCCTGTTGATGAATATTCTACTTTATGTGAAGATGTGATTGCAGAAAGTTATCCCAATTTTTGAATTTAGTAAAAAGTAATTGTACTGCTGTGATCATTTGACAGTATGCTTGCTATTTTATGTTTCCTATTAAATAGTTTAACTTTGAAATGAATAAAAGCATGAGTTCATTGAAAAATAAATACATAATAAACAGTTAAGAATGTTGGAGTGCATTCCAGTTTGGGGATTCCCAGATTGCAGCGTCCAATTAGCAGATTCCCTATTATTCAATCAATTAAGAACAATCTGTATACAAATAAATATCGAGAATTATGTGTGTTAATGAAAATTATGTAAATTAAATATTAATTAAATAATTCTTATTAATTTAATTGACATAAAAAGAATTTTTTACTTAGAAATTTTGAGCTTAGGATGTTATTTGTTTTAAATCAATGTAAGCTGATAATTTTCATTTGAGAAAAAATTATGGATGCTTAGAAAAATTAAGCAAATTAATAACCAATACTATTAGTGATCTTTTACAATTATAAATTATCAGCTTGTGTGGTTATTTGTTCTGAATTCATATGAAAAGATAATAATTAGTTACTAAGAAAAATTAAATATACAAAAAGAAAATTTCAAAAAGAATTGCATTTAAGTTACTGAACTTAATCAACCAATTTAACATCTTTCCCATCAATATTATGGAGGATGCATACATAAACCTACAATCATTCATATGCCTGGTAGACTGTTTTTAAATGGTCAAATATCAAGGAATCAGCACATTGGTAATCAAAATATTGGACAATCTGGGAATCAGCAAACTGGTACTAAACCAAAATTTTGTACTGCTTGCATACTACGTACATCATTGATTATCTCTTATTTGGAATTGTCAGTTTGAAAAATATACATGTAATTGCCTTTCTATGTAAAATGTATTACATGTAATATGAAATATTACATGTAAGTGTTTTTATTGGTCAAAAAAATTTGGTTTGGGAATTACATGTAATGTTTACCTTAATATATGTTTAACTAAATGTAATGCATTCCAAGTTTTCATACATTTCACATCTAATAAGTGCATATAAACTTAAAACTGTTAGTTGAATGTTTTGGTAAATATCTCATAAAAAATTGATAAATATAATGTATATAAAATAGTTGGTTGTTCTGTTTGTTTCAATTATCTGACTTTTAATAGTCTATTCAGTTACAAATTTTTATAAATCTAATTAGAACCAGGGTGATGGGATGTTCAACTCATCAGATAAGGTTACAGATGCAAGTCAGACAAGACCTTTGAAATGTTAAGGAAATATAAAAATACAACAAAAATTAAATAGTACTTTTAGCGTCAAAATAAAACACAATGGAAGTAAAATTTACATTTGGTTAAACAAATAATTGTCACCATCTTTAATGACTTACAGAGAAATGGAGTAAGACACAAAATATATTCAGAAAACACAAAATGTCTTGTTAAAGAAAATATTATAGTTAATAGAGTATTTGTAAGATGCATAGTGATTAATTTATGTCAACTGGGTCGATAAAGAGAATAAATGGAGGTGGGTGACCAAACAGATTGTCATCAAATCACAATATCATAAATACAAATGGCTGGAACCTGAAGCTACATACAATTGGCATCCTAGTTGAAGCATTTTGTTTCAGGATTAATATTGGTCATACACCAATGTTTTTGTATTCATTTCTGTAATGCAACTTCTGAGCTGTGCTAATTAGAGTGAATAAATATGCTGGGTGTATTCTTTTTGCAAAAACAACTGAAGGTCTCTAAACATGCTAAACTGCAACCAAGTTTGTACCTGCATAATATCAAGTAAGACTGTCAAGAAATTAAAACAACTTGATCTCAAATCTTTACAGTTTTGCTACATTCCATTATCATTATGCTTACAAATTATTTCAGATAATCAAATGACATCTAAATAGAAAATTCTTGACCAACTCCCAAATTTTTGTCATTATAGAAAGTTTGACTTTATCATTCTCAGAATGAAAATCATGCAATGCAGGCTTGGTGGGGTGGGGCTTAAAATAGAAAATAATAATAAATATTGGTGACTTCCACAGCAGACCATAATTTTATATTTCTGGCCAGAATCATCTATCTAGACAAAATGTTACATTCCCACGAGCTGTATACTTAGTTAAGTATAATGAACTCTTCTCTTTTTGAAATCAATTTAAAATGTAACATCACCTAGTAAATATAAAAGATTGTATGAAGTCTGCAATGACCTTTTGTTCATATCCATTTTTTAGACTAGAAAATCATGGAAAAATGCTTATATGAATGTACAATCCATCCACCGTCAAAAAAATTTTGTGATACAGATGTCCAGTTCAAAAGGTTTTGTAGTTTATGTTTCTTGAAATACCAATCATATTGAATGTTTTATTTATTTCTTGGGCTAATAAAAAATTATAGTGCAATGTCATCTTGTTTGTTATCATTGTTGAAATTAATACTCGGGTCTAAACAGTTAAATTAACAGCTTTTATAACAAAACCTTTTTGTCAGCCTTCACTAATCGACAAAGACAAAAAAACAAGAAGACCACAAATTATATTTTAATATTTTCATATGTTCGATCTCTTCTTATTATCTCTTAATGATACATAATTGTTTTCGGGTAAATTGAGCAAAAAGGTAAAAACCATACTCTACAATATAGTTCATGTTGTTAAGTGATAAAATGGCTAATTAAGAATTAAAGAAAATATTTCAATTACAGTTTTTTGTATTTGTTAAATCATTCAAGCTTTAAGATACATTTTTATCCTGATCTAATAAGAAGTAAAGATGTACAAAATTGTATATTAATAATTGGATTATTTCATGATTTATAGGGTATGCTTAGTATTTTTTTTTTAATGCATTCTTATCTTTACAAAATAAAATGTATATATTTGTGTTTCTTTTATCAATTAATTAGATAATTTGATAATAAAAAGGCATTTTTAGATTGTGTTACGTTATATTACGTAATGTATAAGTTAGAAAGACTTGTTCGGTTCAATTTTATCATAATATATTTTGTTTTGTTTGGATTATTTCACGATTGATAGCGCAAGCTTCATATCTTTTTTTTGCATTCGTATCTTTATATAAAATGTAGATGATTATAAATTTGACTTGATCGATAATTTTCAATTTTATTTCTTTCGTTATGTCAGAAATTATAGGGTACTTAAGCTTTGTATTTTTATGCAGTTTCTAATCTTCACATAATAGAATGTGAATGTATTTGTTTTTATAGGAATTCACAAGATGATTTTGTAAAAATAATGCATTTAAAATTTTGTTGTGTTACGTAATGCATGAAGTTCCCCTCGGGCATTATCATCAGCCGAACAGTATTTTTAACGCGCTTGTGACCACTAATCCAGAAAGCCTTGATCGATAATTTTCAGAATTATTTCTGGATTATTTCATAATTAGGGTAGAAAATGAAACCTTTATGTAGAAAATTCATCAATCTTGAACATTAAATTTTATTTCCATGTGTTTTGATTATTAACGATTTATAAATCCCAAACTCTCTCGCACGAGATTGGCCGAGAACGAGGCGTGTGTGTGTGTGCGTGGTGGTGGGAAGGGGGGGGGGGGGGGTAAGAGATATTTCTGTGATGTAATTGTTAATTGGATATTAGATGTGCCTTGTTTATTTGCTAATTGCTTATTTATGTCACTGAACTTTAATGAAAGGTTAAAATGAAAGACCATTTAGATTCATATAATTAGCCACTAAAATGCTAATTTAGATTATTATTTGTATAAGAAAATAAGATTTTAAAACAGGCATGTTATTTAAGAAATCAGATTTCTAAATAAGTGAAAAATGTCATAGATTTTGGTAGGGAAAATAAATTTCTTTATAACAAAAAAACACTAATGGTATGGATTTTTATTTAATTAAAGATTTAAAATTTTTTTATGTTAAACTATTTTAAAGAAGCAAGTTATATTTAGATACTAATAGAATTAGATTAAACATACCTCTATAAAGATCGTATATGAAGTCCTTTAAACAAACAGAAATTTTAAAAAGCTATACGAAATTTTGAAACATGTATATAGAATAGAATAGAATATTTTATTAGACCAAATTATTATATAATAATACAATAGAAAAACAATTCAGTTACATTCGAATAAAGGTCATCAACAGTGTAAATGTAATTTTAGAAATTATTGTTTTTGATGATCTTACCCCCCCCCCTTTTTCCACAGAACCACGTGACTGTGATATTTCGAAAAGGTCAATGTATTGTTATTGTACGGTAAACATTTGTCTTTCCAACACGTTTGCTTTTTCCGACGCAGTAGGTATTATATTAACTTTTTAACCTTTGACCTCATGACACTTTACCTCTCGAAAAAGCAAGTCACGTGATCGTAATTCTGTTAATTGGCAATACACCTTTCAAATTGTGTACAATTTTTATTAGATTTTACCGTCTGTTTGTTTATATAATTATTTCATAGTGCAATTTAAGTATTAAGAACGATAGCTCTAGATGAGCTGCAGTTTGTAAAATTTTATATCGAAAATGTTAAATATTTTTTATTTGAAGTACAGCGCAAATTAAAACGCATATTAACACACTAGATTTTTGCGGGCTTTTATGAAGTGTAAAAAAGACGGAGAGGAAGAAATTTTAATTAATTTCTTTAATAAATACAAATTAGCAATCATTTTATATACATGCTGATATTAAATCAAATGTATTATTGTTCTTGGGCGTCTGTCGTAGTACACACATAGATGGAGAGTTGTGGCTCTAATTGTAAAGTATACTTTGCTTATTCAGTAAATTTTAAACTATAAACATTTAATTAAAAAAAATCTAATATTCAATTTGTTTACATTATTGTATAACTGCTTTGGTGCTCGAAGAAAAACATTTCTATATCTTAGGCAGTGCGTTTCAATACATAATGGCAATAAACGTGCTGGAATACATGCACATGTACAACAAAACAACAAAGTACATGTAGTTGTATGTAAATTATCAATTTTATGTTTACTGTATGCTTGGTAAATCTGTTAATATCGAAAACACGTAAATAAAATAATCTGTTGAAATATAAAACACATATGGTATGGGGGGGGGGGGGGGGGGGGGGGCACACATGTATAAATTAATGCTTGCTTTTTTTACAGCACTCTTCTCAAAGTTGAGATATTACTTGCCTTCCACAATCGTCTATTTGTAACCCTTTACAGCATATGATGAAATTTTAAATAAAACAAATTAAAAAAAAACTATTAAACCAAATCGGATACACCTATAACATATAAATCGAACATCTCTGGATATGGGTGTAACCCCGTATCATTTCTTGTTATGACTGCAATCAAAACAATGATAATCAACAACTTTGTGTGCAATATAGATTTGCATATTTATGCAAACAGGTGAACATCTGTTTATTTTCGTACTCATTTTAATCATTTATGTCAATGTTATTGAACTTGAAGAAGTTCAAACATACACTTTAGTGCACTAAAATCATTTTTAAGTATTTTTATGTTACTCGGGTAAAAGTATTAATTTCTTTTCTTAGATTATTCACATTAATCGTTTTCATTTTGGTCCCATTTTCTCTATTAAAATTGCACACAACTTTATAAACATCATACAGCTGTTAAAGATTATAAACATTATTTTCTACTGCTATTACAGGGTACACCTCATCTTTTCTAATGATTCATTAACAAGTGGTTACTGAAAGTTTTATTATAAAACCACTTCCATAAAACTGATAAGAATGTAGATAGCCATAAAATATTTCTACTGTTCACATGTAATACTGCCTTATCTTACTTTATACTTTACATGTAATGAATGGTAAAATTACATGTGTTTTTAAATGATTTATTACTAAAGGTCACTGAAAAAATTACATGGAGTCTGGTGTTGCAAGTGTAATGATTTGTACTGTATTGTATTATCATTACACATTTTGAACAGATAAAAACTGCATGAATTCTTTTTATTTTTATTTATATTGAATAATAAAATACAAATACTTATTTTGTGTGAATATTAATCACTTCACAGCTTTTGCTGCTAATCAAGCGACCAAGCTCTATAGACCTGTGTAAATTGTATCCCCTCAAGAAAGACCACCCCCATTATAAGACCGCTTTCATGACTCAGATGGGGTGGTCTTATAAGAGGGGGACTACTCTATCCCATCTCACTGTACTAGCGTGAGATGGGTCCATCTCACATCGCCGTCAAGACATCGTTAAGTAAACACAATGACATTCCAATGTTACAAAACAGCGATAAACAAATCAATTATGTATTATGAAGCTTGATGCATTTTCTCGTCATCTCATCTTAGGATTGTCATTCTTCTATCAAATAGAGACAAGAAAATGCATCTCGTTTTAAAAAAAGTAAATAAATAATCTATAATTATGTCTTGATTTCAGCGACATTTGTTTCAGGCAAGACAATAAAACTTAATATGAATGACATCTTTATATGATACCATTACAGTGTTGAAAAAGTACATGTTTACCTTCATCAATATCATATTCTGAACATTAACTCCTGGTGGCTGTTGTAAAGAGCACATGAACTTAATGAGACGTGTTTTACCACATCCTGTCTCACCCATGATAATAACAGGAATCTCACATCTGAAATAAAATTTATATTAAACAACAAAGAGGAATAAGCCAATTACTATTGCTATTCAACATGCCAAAATATTGTGTTTTTATATAATATAGCAATAGTTATCTAGAAAATTTGCATGCCAGGTCCAAAGACTGGAGCAAATTATTTTAAGTGGAAAGCAATTTATTATTCGCCTTAATTATTGAGGAAAAACATTTATATACTTCAATAAATGTTTAAAGCTTGGCCACTGATCTTTCTGCCGCTATTTTATATTTTTATATTCTATTATGTATTTCTAGTAAAATCTAGTATAGCTAGTTTAAAATGAAGTAAGTAAAATGTATAGATGCTGAGGTAATAAAGCTGATAAGATATCTTATATAATTTCCGAAATAATCTAATATATTTTTTTATATTTTGCTCTGTTTGTTTGAATGGTGTTTAATGCCACTTTCAGCAAATTTTCAGCTATGTCATGGTGTCCAGTTTTCATTGGTGAGGAAGCTGGAGTACCAAGGAAAACCCCAGACCTTTGGAAGGACAACTGCAAACCTTGTCAGTTAAGATTGGAGTCAAGTATACCATGCTGGCAGTGAGACTCGAATCTGCAACCACAGTGTTGAGAGGCATGCAATTAATAGTAGACTAACTACATTCACCACTATAAGATATCATTATATAACATCCCAATAACATTTACAAAAATTAGTAAGTATATATTAAACAGCTGAAGGGATATTTGTTAATTCAATAAAAACAGATACTGTATTGTATACATATATATCACTCATCCAATAAACAGCTGAGTAAGACTACATAGACACTAACCTAAATCTCATATAGATAGCTAGCATCTTTTTCACATTATCTGTGGTCAGTTCATAAGTGTTATCTGGGTCATGTGGGAAAATCTGTCCCATTACATTGCACAGCTTTTCTATCTTCTGAGCCCTGAGATACAAACAACAAATGACATATATTAGATAATTCAAAGAAGCCTGTTTAGTAGATTTAGAAAATATTCCAACTAATTTTTTCTGTCAATTAACAGGATGGTATATCCAGTAATTGAGAAAATTACACATTTTTGGAAAATGATGTGGTTTAACTGCCATTCAGATCTGTCTTAGAAAGTGACTTTATTTAAATATTTAGTACTGGCTCCCTCTGAAAGAAGGCAGGCAACCAGTTATTTAAAATGTAAATGTAAAAGTCAAAACCTGACAACGTATACTAAACAATGAACAAAAAGTGTAATTTTTTATAAATATCAACATCAATTACCTTGGCAGGGCATCAAATTTCTCAGCCAGACTCACTCTGTTTCTAACCAGAGCATCAAATAAATTTTGCTCCATGATTCGTTGTTCTAAAATATTCCCTGTTTGTTGGTCTACAAGGTTTCCAGTTTTTCTGTCAAGATTAAACCCAAGGAAGGTCATACTATGGTGGTCTGGGTTGAAAAACAGGTATGGATGTGGACTGAAACAATAAATAAATAAAATCAGTCCCAGTTTGGTCCATAATCAAGTTCCTACTTTTGTGAAGCTCGAGGTGTGTGTTGCTTAGAAACTGGAACTGATATGGACTAAAATAAACCATCCTTTTTATACTTATTCAATGTGCCGGTAACAATGTTTAGCAGACTCTTCTATTTTCAAAGACCAGAAGAATATATCTATCATAAAGTCATCCACTAATGGTTATACATAAGAAACTATATGAAGCTTAGCATCATTACATCTGCATTAAACAGATTTATTCTTAAAATAACCTGATACAAATTATATGTGATAACTTAGAAGTAATAAAATAGTGCTATGGCACCTATATGGCACCTTACCTGGTTTCCCAAGTTCTCCTCATCTGATACTGCTGGAGAACTTCATCTCCTTCATCAGTCTCCTCCTCCTCTTCCACTAACTGCCTTTGTAACATCTGTATTGGAGACTCCTCACTTACTTTCAGGGATCTGGTAGAGAAGTCCTTAAAATGAAGATATATATTATATCAAGTTATTTATCACATTAAAAAAACCAGACTGCATGGTTTTAAGAAAAAAAAATGTAATCTATGCATAGGGCATGTCTGTGAAATTTCCTACTATCAGCACTGCTATATTTTGAAGGATTTGAAACAAGAAAAAAAGATACTGGGGATGTGACCACAAAGCACTTAATAAAACCACAGAAAGACCACAAATTGTATCACAATGTATATCAAATAAGTATGGTTCCAACATATTATTTGTCACTATATTCATGTGGACTTAAGACACAAGCTTCACCTCAAGTCATCTCAGCAGACTGTTGACCAATCTGTGGATATATATAGCTTAGAACTCCTTGAATATATAATACAATGAGGGAATCTTATCATAATTGCTGTATACTAAATTTGGACCTTTCCATCCATTATCTCAAAATATCAAGGAAGGCAATATTATACAACTGACTTGCTACACAAAAATCTACCTAACTGGATTAAGAAATATGTTTACTAAACTTATGAAAACAAATTTTGCACTTTCAGTGTTCAATCTAGAATTTTTTCACAGGGGGCCTGCCTGGCCCATGCAAGATCACAAAGGGGGCCCTGGATGGGATTTGGGGGCCACTGTTAAGTTTAAAAATTTGTATGAGATACTAAGGATCCATCCGTGTAATACTACTTATTTCAAGACAAGTCACAACAGACACAAAGTGATGGCATCTTTCAAGATAGTACTAGAGAACAGCTAGACACAATCATGCCATTATTCATGATGATGAGATGACATCTTTGCTAAATAGAGACAACAGATACAAAGAAGTTGTGCTGTCATCCGTTTCATCACTACCGCTGGCCAAAGATTTTGGGCGTTTTTCCCGGCCGACGACTGCGAAATATGACGAAATTCGCTTCATATTTTGACAATTTCTTGAAAATGATCGTTGTCAAAATCTACGATAAATTTTTCACTGGTATTCAAAAAGACAGTGACTTTAAACACTCAAAAGATTCAGACTACACACAAGTACCGTACGGGGACGGGATTGAAATTCCGTATTTTGACGATCTAATATAGTGCGCCCGGAGAGGCCCGCGGAACGTTTTCTACTGCGCCAAATAGAAAAAAAAGCGGCAATGGCGCAATGGCGCAGCCTAGATTGAACACTGCACTTTTGACCTCTGTTATTTTTGTAATTAATTATAGTCAAAATACAATGACCTTTCAGGTATTTTCTACCTATTGGTCAACCAATTCTTAATACAGATAACAGCTGTTTAGAAAACTGCTTCATTCTGTTTTCTTTACAGCTCTTCATCAGTTACAACTTGGATTTTTAAATTGCAGCTACTCATGTGTGACTCAGGTAACTTTAAACTTCTAACTTGTTCCACCTGCATAATGCCCTATGACAATCCTTCAGATTAGAAGTCTGAAGATACCCGAGTCATGAATGAATAGCTGCAATTTAAATGTCCAGCTCTCTCTGATTAACAGCTTTAAAAAAAACAAATAGAAGCAGTTTTCTAAACAGCTGTTATCTATTTTTGGAATTGATTGAGCAATAGGTAGAAAATACCTGACAGGTCATAGTATTTTACCTACAATAGTCAAACTCCATGGACATGCTGCCAAATTAAATCCTCTATAATCATGAAATTAAACAAAGACCCACTAAAATTTGTTATAAATATTTACTAACATAACAAAAAAACAAGCTGATATCAAAAGCAAGATACTGGCCATAAAATGAAATACAAATGAACATTATATACTTACTCTTGACATTTGAATCAGAAATCTCAAAACAAATTTAGCAAAGCCTGGTAAATCTTGTTCTGCAGCTTGTCCACAATATGCAGAAACCTCAAAATCTTGGAGCTGTTTGTTTAGAAAGCTGACAAAATGGTGTAACTCTGACCAAGATGGATCTTTGATTCCACAATGTCTGTAATGAGGAATTTCAAAAAACTATTTATACAAGATACTATAATTCTTAGTGAAATAAAAATATGTATACTAAAAGTTATACCCTGATATGCCAAGTGTTTTGATTGCATTTGTTTACTTTTTCATATTGTACCTTTGTAGTCATAAAATCCAATTTAAACATTTTTTACATGATAACATATCTATATTTTAAATACGCCTTTGTTGTTGACATGTACAAAATTGTCCTTGACATTAGTCTGCCATTTTAGTGTTTAAATGGACCTTGCATTGTTTCCAAAAAAATTGTCTCCTATCGTAAAGTATAATTGTATGTGGACAAACCGCGAGACTTTTCCCACCTTAAATGCAGATGACATTACCTTAAGGATTTAGAATTGACAACAGTCAACTCTTCCAAATGTACACTTCCATTGTAATTTAGGTCAAAATTTACTGTAGAAAATTGCTCTATCAAAATAAAAACTCAGCCACATTTCAAAGCGCTAATTAACTGTGGAAAATAATTGTTGAATTCAATTTCCACATTTCTGGATCTCTATAAAAGGAGCATAAGATGGACCAAACACTGTAAGCAGTTTTCATTTATCAGCTAAAAAACTGCCGCACAGACTTTTAGTATAATTATTTTAGAAACTGCCACTAGGGATCTGTCTCAGTACTTAAATCGACATATCTTGCTGCCCTCCTCTGAGGATTTGGTCAATTTCTGTTATTTGATATGAATTATCATGGCTACATTGGGATGAATGATCAACTATGAGGCAAACAAGTGATGTTTATGTTCAACCTCATTATACCTACTCTGAGGCAGAGTCTTGTACCCTTGCTTGCTTAATTGAGTATATTTTAAATCTACTTAAAGATATCCTGTTTGTTTTTATATGTCATCAAAATGTTTAGTTTGACAAAACTACCTAGAAAGAAATATAATTAAAGGTCCCCAATTACATTCAATTAAGATACCACTACATTCTACATAAACTATTAACCAGTTTATCGCCAATTTGTACCTTTTCCTTTTGATGTGTACCGGTGATAAAGTCAGTTACAACATACTGGCATTTATCACCCAATTTATAGGGTCCGTAGGCTGTGGAGAAATTTATTTTGAATCTGTCTAATGAGATCATTTGTGACCTCAATCCAAAGGTCGAACTTGTTTGATAGGTGTGTTTCGGAAAAATCACCATTGAAATAAAAATGGTGATTTCAATAGCCTTTCATCCCTCTTTATTTTAATTCTCATTATTTATCTTGTTTACATTTCGTATCTATCCCCATCCTATTACAAAATTTGTCTGCGAGTCTGCAAAAATCATGGATCCGTACTTCCACTTGTACAACAATTATTTCAACGAAAATTTTGATTCATCAAATTTTGATAATCAAAAGTGCCAGATCTCGACGCGTAGTCCCAACTTTACATATTACCAGTTAAAAAAAATGCCAGAAACAAATCAGCCACCACAGGAGGAAATTAATGCTACAGCTGAAAATAACCTCACCATATTTTTTTTGGCGGGGGAAGGGGGATTAATCCTACAGTCTCACCCCATACCTGCCATGACAAAGTCTGTATCACAAACAAAATGTCCTATATTGCATATAAAACAATTATTCTAGGCGTAAGTCATGAATGGTTAAATACCTCAACAAAACCTGTAAACAATGACTCTTGTCTCCTTCTGGATGATTGGCTCTCACATCATCAAGTTTACGATTTGTATCAAGCCTAGTTAAATACTGGTAAGGTCTTTGGAATACATCCCTTTTAAACTCCTTAGAATCAAAGATTCTGTCCTTTACTGTATAGTCACTGGGGAACTTGACTTTATTCAGAATGTCAAGACTTTCCTGTGGAGATCTACAGATAACTTCTGGTAAGATATCCAAGCAATGGTGTACACATTTCAGCTTTCCCTCCTGTAATTATAATAGGCTTTAACTCTCTTTTGAATGCTATTTGATTAAAAAAACATTTGCAACATCATATCAACATATCCAATATTGCTAGATTCCACTACAGAATTGTCACCACACACATAAATCTTCAGAAAACTTATTGATATATACATTTTTTCTTGCCTCAGAATGATCTATTATGAAACAGTATTCTCAATCATCTGATCCTGATCTAATATACATTATAATTGTTCATGCACCCATGTCATTTTGACATACCTGCATGTCTGAGTCCCTGCCAAGTAATGGCATTGATTCAATTATGTAGTAGTCCACTTCAGATTTCCTCCAAACATGTCCAGAACTATGACCAAGACATCCTAAAACTAGCAGCTGGAAAAGTAATGCATCTACTCCTTCTTGTACCTGAAACAAAATTGTAATATCATTGTAGATACCTGTCAAGATAGTACATAAGCTCTGTATTATTTATGAAGAATCGTTCTGATGAAGGCAGGCAACTGCATAAACTAGTCTACCAATAAAAATTGCAACAAAAAGAATCTTACAATGTGTTATTGTCACTCTTTTAATTGTAATACTAAAACAAAAATTGTTAAAAACTCAATGCTTGTTTGGAAAGATAACCAGGCAAGCACATTTTTAGGTGTATCTAAATCTTTTGCAGTTGTGTACTCAAATTATAACAATTAATAAATTTATAATAAGATATTACAAATAAACAACCAAACGTTACCTCATGTGAAATATCTAAATGAAAAATCCTTGCTTGTTGACATTTTGGAGGTAATATTTCTGTCAAAAACACATTCATGATGGCATCCATGTCTACTGTTTTCTCATGTAGAGGGATAGTTACAGTTGCTGACCTTTGTCTTAGTTCATCTGGTAGTAACTGGTCAAGTTTAGTTACCATTCTCTTTTTGTAGAGTGTTTTTCCAACCCCAGCTCTCCAGGACTTGACAACTCTTACACTACAACTAATACAGAAACCATAAAAAATATTGCCAAATATTACAGTTACTTATAATAGCAACAAACATATAATGAATAAATATACCGGTTATGTAAAAAAAATATCTACTTCCAAATATAACACAAGGAAAGGTAAATCAAAGCAGGCACAACATTTTATGCAAAGTATCTACCTGCAATTTTTAAATTTGTCCTCTATTGTACGTAGTGGAAAAAGAAACCCAGATATTTCTTTCTGGTTGTCAAACATTATCTTAAAGTTGTTCCACTGCTGAACTACTCAGACGATAGTTTTTATAATACAGCATTATTTTTAACAGTGGTTAATTTTTAATGGTTGTACAAGAAAACAAAATGATTTGAAGTAAATTTAATCTTGTATTATAGGCAAATAAATTAAATCACACCAACTAATACTTAAACACCAGCACTAATTCTTAATAAAGTCACATGAATGTAACCATTCTATAAAATAATACCTATTAAAATCAACAGATGATGCTGCTACACCTTCTGTGGTGTCAACCCTCAGTTTGTTCAGTAGATACTTCCTAACATTTTGTACATCTATAGGTAACTGTGGTCTGTGGTATTTGTCTAGAGCTGCGACAATCCTTGATTTGTACTCATTTTCACTGCTACATACCACTACTAACTTGTACTTAGTGTCTGGAAATGTAATAATGAAAGAATTAAATGCATAATTATTGCTGATGAATTAATCATTGCCATTAAACCAGAAAAATTACACTGCATATAATATTGCTGAACATCAAGCATAAAGGCATTTTAATTTCTAATAAAGATCCTAACATATTATACTTACCTTTACTCTCGGCATATTTCATATGTCTTTCTAATGATTTCTCTCCCTTGTCACTGACGTCATAATCCAGGAGATCTGCATTGACCAAACAGTGGATTTTGTTGTTGTCTGAATACAGGGCTCTCCTCCAGAAAATCTCAAGCTATATACATAAAAAATTTAACTGTAAGTCAGTTATTGTCATAAAACTATTAGTTCAAAATACTGTTAACCAATTAAATTTCGCGTGATATAAACTTTCGTGAACTTCGCGAGGAAGTAACTAACGCGAAAGTTTATAACCACGAAAAGGTCTGGGACCATGAATTATGATGAATGGTGACACGACTAACGTAGTGAAAAATAACCTTGTTTGGAATTACTAAACTATGATTTCACAATGACACTTTCGGTTGATAAAACAGTTATCTTTCTTGGGTTTTAATTAAAATCCGATTATTTGTCTTTTATCGTCTGAGTCCTGTTATTAACATCTGTTTTGCACTTAAAGGAGGAATTAATTATTTAATTGATTACATGCCAGATTGCAGAATCCCAAATTGCCGACTCCCAATTTGCCGAGTCAGGTTTGCCGATTCCCAAATTGCCGAATATAACAAATATATGATAAAATAAGTTTATTTGTGGAAATACTTGCAACTTATTAGAAAAAAGTTTTTATTGACACGGAAACTATAGAGGAAAATAGTCAATTTGATAGTTGTAAAGTGTGTATTATGCAGTTCACAATTGTCGATTGGATCGTTCTATAGAGTGTTGCTGATCAGCGTTCGATTACAGAGTACTTAAAGGCCATCAGCCGACATGTTGATTTTAAGTGCTAATGAACATTATTGAATTTTTAAATGTATAATGTTATAGTGCTTTTGCGTAAAATTTAATAGCTGCTTTGTTGTAAACTAGCGCTTGATGTCAAATTATTGAAATAAATCAAAGATTCTGTATTTAACTATTTTCCTTTTTCTACGAAAAAATACGAAGATCGTCATGAAACTTATTCATTAATAACATTATACATTTATTGACTTTTATATAGGTTAATACCTGGTTTTATCAACCCTGAAAAAATTATATCCACCGAGCCAACGGCAAGTGTGGATATTATTTTTGAGGGTTGATAAAACCAGGTATTAACCTATATAAAAGTCGATGAATGTTTTATTATATGACTGTTTTTACTTTTACACTGGAAGTCTCTAATAAAATAAGATAACAATAAACATTTATTTCAACAATAACAACAGTCAACTATCACATTTTAAATTGAAAGAATTTAAAATTTTCCAATAAAAATTTATTGTCATATTAAAGCAATTATGAAAAATTGGCAAAAAAGTTCCTGTTTATTGACAGTTGCAAAACTTGTCTGCTGCTCGTCAGCCATTTTGAAACAATGTCAACAAATAGAATGTTTTAAAACAATGATTTTGATTGGCTGATGTTTTTAATTCAACCAATCAAATTAATGCTTATTTCCTATTGTTGAATTCTATTTTTAACTACTGAAAAGTGATAAATATTCTATTTTTAGCTACTCAAAAGTCAAAACTTTTATATCAGTCTATTTTTATCTACTTAGGGGTTAACACACTGTCTGCATAATACTTTTCATGATACCCTGGGCCAATCAAAATCAAGATAAATGTTAGTTATATAATAAATAGTTTTATTGATATTCAGCAATTTAGGAATCGGCAGAATGGACTCGGCAATATGGGATTCGGCAATCTGGAATGCTACCATTTAATTATGTACGTTGTCAAAAGATCAAACAGACTTATTAGCCGTTATGAACACAATAATAACCCTGGTAGTAAACAACAATGTACACCTACAGGCACGACAGCGCCATAAAGGTAAAACGGTTCATTAAAATTGTCAACTTCAAAAATTATTCTTTCAATCTGTTTATTATTCAAACACATGTTTAGATCATTTGTTTTTATTTCCATTTTCACAAATTAAATATATTTCGTAAACTCAACTAGACTACATGTACTTGAGTTTATGTTCACGCGAATCAGTTCAGCTATAAAAATCGATCAACAAAAAATAAAACAGAAGACAACCAGAGGCGTAGCATTGATTTGATATTGGTACGGCAGAAGTTGTACTTGCCGTACCGGCATCTACGCCTATGTATTTGAGATGAGAGGAGAGTCCAAAGACACCAATAAAAATAGAAAAATATGAACAATTTTTTTTTTCTTTTCTGAAAATTATTGGCACGGCATGTCGTACCTGCAAAAATAAGTTATTGGTATGGCGGAAGCCATACCTGCAGTACTGGCTGCTTCGCCTATGACAACAGAACGACAACTTAAATATTTATTATTTATTTTGTGCCCATTTTCTATGCAGGGATCAGTAGATACTCGAATATTTATTTTTAATGATATAAATTTTGTGAAAGTTTGTATCCGCCAATCAGTCCATTGAATACAAACCGCGAAAGTTTGCTTATGCGAATATTAACTGGTTATCATGAAGCTAAAGAAAACTTAAGTGAAAACAACAAGCATAATTCAAACACTCATGACAGGAATAATTTAATAATTGTAACTTTTAATTAAAAAAATAGGGCATCTAATGGGACATTAAATGATACCCTGCCACCATATTTGTCATTAAAGTTATAAATAAATATATATTTAAAAGTTTGTTATTGTGATCCGCACGCTATGATTATATAATAAAACTAAACCAGCCTAGGGATACCTACCAAGTGCATTACAAACAAAATAATCAAGTGTTATGAAGGATTTTGAACTATATGCATACCAAATTTTGAAAGAGAAGAATTTTAAAATCTGACTGGCATTTATAATAGTGTGCAAGTGTGAAGGATATGAAAGATACTGAAACATTTATGGTACAGCAACAATGATAAAAAATAATATCAACTTGTGTATTGTAACTAGGAAATAAGCTTACAAATAAATGAGTTATCTTTCTTAGACCAGTAAATTTCAGCAATGTAAAATTTTTAAAGTGGCAAAACTATAATTAATATTTTTCGGGTCATCCTGAAAATTGAACTTGACCTTTATTTAATTGTTCTAAATAGCTGTACAAAATATCATTCAAATCCGTTGACGCATTTCCAAGTTATCATCTGGAAACCTTCGTGGGACAGACGGACGGACAGACACCGAACAAAATGGAGGGTATAACAGAATACCTCGTCACTTTGTGTGGCGAAGTATAAAAACAAAGAATTATTTACCATGTCCAGTGTTGTCTGTGGTGTACACAACAGAACTTCATCCGACTGTGGCAGTGGTCTGTCATCTTCATGGCTGTATACTGACAACACAGTGTTGTAGATCTCACCTACAGTTTACAAATTCAGAAGAAAATTGATTAAAGTTATAATTTGTGTCACAACTATATGAAAAATTGTCTATAAACAGCAAAGTTATGGGTGGGGGAGCAAGATCTTTTCTGTTAATGTTTTTTTGTCATTTTCACAGGTGTTTTAACTGTTTTTCTGAAAAAAAATCAATTGTTACTAGTAACTGTTTTTCAACCATAAGTTGATATCTGACTTCTTAAAAATTGACATTGTTGTTAACTGTTATATTGAAAATAAAAACCACGTTTGCTGTTAATAGTATGAGATTCTGCTATTATCTGTTTTTTTTTATTTTTGAATTTTTGAACTCACTGTTTTCTGTTTTCTCATGTAAATTGCTGTTATCTGTTATCATTATTTTAAATTTACTGTTACATGTTTTAGGAAAAATAAAAAATTGAAGAATGTGTCCATGGGACACGGATGCCCCCGCTAAAGGAAGTCCCAAACAGGAAGTAGTTGTCCAACAGGTCTGAAAGTCGCTTAGGACATACAACTTGTGATACTTAACCACCCTGCCAAATTTCAAATTGTTCTAATGTACGGTTTCCGAGTAAAGCTTGACGGAAATTTTCATACTCGTGTTGACACATTTTCAAATCGGCCCAGTCAAAAACAGGAAGTAGTTGTCCGACAGGTCTGAAAGTCGCTTAGGACGTACAACTTGTGATACTGAACTACCCTGCCAAATTTCAAATTGTTCTCATGTACGGTTTCTGAGAAAAGCTTGATGGAAATTTTCATACTCATGTTAACACATTTTCATATCGGCCCAGTCACAAACAGGAAGTAGTTGTCCGACAGGTCTGAAAGTCGCTTAGGACATACAACTTGTGATACTGAACCATCCTGCCAAATTTCAAATTGTTCTGATGTACGGTTTCTGAGAAAAGCTTGACGGAAATTTTCATACTCATGTTAACACATTTTCATATCGGCCCAGTCACAAACAGGAAGTAGTTGTCCGACAGGTCTGAAAGTCGCTTAGGACGTACAACTTGTGATACTGAACCACCCTGCCAAATTTCAAATTGTTCTGATGTACGGTTTCTGAGAAAAGCTTGACGGAAATTTTCATACTAATATTAACACATTTTCATATCGGCCCAGTCCCAAACAGGAAGTAGTTGTCCGACAGGTCTGAAAGTCGCTTAGGACGTACAACTTGTGATACTGAACCATCCTGCCAAATTTCAAATTGTTCTGATGTACGGTTTCTAAGAAAAGCTTGACGGAAATTCATACGGACGTACAGACGGACGGACGGACGGACATGAGTAAAACTTAATGCCCCCCCGACATGTCGTCGCGGGGGCATAAAAATTGTTAATCTGTTAATGGACCCCCTCTAGAACCCTTCTCAATTATGGGCTGGACGGGGATTTGTTTCAATGCTGAATTGTGACCTTGACCTTCAAGGTAGCAACTATAATGTTGCAAGTGACACATTATCTCGATGTGATGATCACTTGTGCCACATAACTTGAAGATCACTCAATAAATAACACAAGTGTGGACACAGAAAAACGTCTCGCCTGCATTCCGCATCAGTAACGAAAATAAATTTCGTCATAAGCATTATGTAAATAGCATTAAATATCAGCAGCAGCCTGTATACCAAATATTGTCACCATACCATGCAGAGGAACTGTCCTAATACAAAAACTTTAACGTAGTCACTGGACCGTGAAATTGAGGTCAAGGTCAGGTGACACCTACCAGACAGTCATGTACTAGTCATCAGCAACCTATACACCAAATATTGTCATCCTACCATGCGTAGTTACAGAGGAACTGCCGTAACCCAAAAACTTTAACGTAGTCGCTGGACCGTGAAATTGAGGTCAAGGACAGGTGACTGACTGGCAGGTACTCATCATAAGCTACCTCTGTACCAAATTTGATGGACCTATGGCTTGGGCTTACAAATATATGAAGCAAGATGTCAAGTGTTTACGACGCCGCCGGCGCCGGATTCCCATACATATGTCTCGCCTCCAGTGACTTTTGTCGCAGGCAAGACAAAAATTAAGAGATGGATATTGATTTGCTTTAAGGCCACACTGTTACCTTGACCTTCTTTTGCACGCAACACATCACCATATTATGATGATATTTTGATACCCAAAATTTCTTTGGGGAGCATAAAAAAATTCAGGCTATAAATTGTCATACAAACTCTAGAGAAATACCAACAAAAACGTTACATTAATAAAATTACATAGAGAGAATTCAAATACAATTTTATTTTACATAAATTTCCATCTATAGCAAGTGTTGACGTAGGGTGTAGAGTGTTTTTTGCGCTACAAATGAAAACTGCTTACCGCGTATTTTTCAGCTTATGCTCCTTTTGTAGATCAAGAAGGGAACTTTTTGAAATTAATTATTATTTCCTCAAGATATTCAGCGTTTTGAAATATGGCAGTTTTTAAATTTTGAAGGGGCGATTTTCCTTACTAAAATTTGACCTTAATTAGAACAGAAGTGTACTTTAGGAACAATCGACTGTTGTCTACTCGAAATCCTTCGGGTGATGTCGTCTGCAGATAAGGCGGGAAAAGTCTCGCAGTTTGTCCGAATACCATTTAATGTCACGAAAGCAGACGAACATTTGTAAACATCGTAAGGTCCCTTTTGAAACAAAAATGGCTGACTTATTATGTAAAATTCCCCTAGCAAAAGTCAAAGACAATTTGTAACAACTTAACAACAGAGGCATATTATAAAACATGGACAGGTTATCGTATCTACATTTTTTCTACTGAATTTTCGTAATAAAACGGTAAAATATAGAATAATGAAAAAATGCTAGCAAACAAATTTTTCCAACGGGGGTTGGCATTTTATAGTATAATTATATAATTAATAAGAGTGTTAGAAATGAAACAAAAAACTACAATAAATATTATTTATTTCAATAGCATGAACCTTTCTAGTTCAACAATAATCCTTAAATAACTGAAATACTTCTTTTAAAACTTACTTTGTGGACAGATTAGTAGGTTTGACTCCCCTTGTTTAAAACATGATAAAAATGTTCTCTCCACTTTTAATGTTTCTGAAATAAAATCACAATATTAAAATTAAAATTAATCATCTTATTTTCAGTAGTATATATAAAATGTAACAATATATTTGCAAAATTCGTAGAGAGCTGGATTTTATGGAGATCAAAGTTAGATATACAGTACCTGGCCAAAAGTGTTGGGGCACGTATATTAATGGCGACGTCATATAGAAAAAAGTATCAGAAAGAAATGCATGTAACCACGGTACATGTTGGTTTGTTATGAAATAAAATATGCAGGATAAAAATTTGAAGTCTTTTTTCTTATTATCACCGGTTTATTATTGATTATTCCCCCTTTTGTTTATATTATCGTCTGCTAAACAAATGGCACCCAAGCGTAAAGAATTGTCAACTGAGCAGAAAAACATAATCGTAGATTTGTCTAGGAAAGAGTATTCTGGTAGAAAAATAGCAGGGATCCTCGATTTGAAGGCAAGAACTGTCCAGAATTTTTTTAATTGGTTCAAAGAACGGGAATCCATTCGAACAAGAGGACCCAAAAAATGGTCGGAAAGGTTACGGAGGACCCTGCTATCCCATCCCTAGAGTTTCCATGATAATAGGTTTTTCCATGTTAAAATAAATAATTTTCCATGGTTTTCCATGGAATTCCATGGAAAATTGTCCATGTTGAGCGGTGAGAAATATATTTCCATGGAAAGTTATTAAACCATGGCAAAAATTCCATGGAATTCCATGGAAAAAGAAATTGATATGGCATGGAAATGGACTTGGAAATTTTAATACATGGAAACTATCATGGAAAGTAGAACTTTAATCAAATTAAGCATGGAACATCATGGAATCTTTGGACTTAAAACATTGTCACAAAAACTGCAACTCGTTATGCCTTATGGGATCTAACTAGTACGAGCTAGTTTTTCGCGCCTTTTTTAATGCGTAGTAACGCCTTTTGTATATTACGTCATTTATTTGTGTGAACGCTGAAGAGGATGGAAGACTGGACGGTAAGTAGTGTGTCTGTCAAGCATCCTAACGTCCGAACTCTAAATCCATATAGCTTATTGTTGTTATTATTGTCATCAGAGGCAATAATTCTTCATTAGTCATATTTTAAACTCAAAATTACTACGAATGTGTACACGATAATCGTCGAATATTGCAAATTATGAACTATCGTTATTTTTGACAGGAAGTGTGTGTTGTGGACGTTACAATTTGACATAAGCATATTTCGAGTGTCAATAAGTCACTACCGAACAATTTTTTGTGGAAAATTACGACAACAGATTTATTTATACAGAGACGTGCCAAAAGTATTCGGTCACAATGGCGACGTTGCCTTTCCGCTTAGAAAATACGATAACATTTTAAACATCATGCAAAAACAAATGAACCAACAAAAAAGAACATTTCTAATCACATACCTTTAATATTTAATCAAATGTCCTTTAAGCCTAATAACATTCATAATCCTTTTGGGGATTGACTAAATATAAAAGCTCTGAACAAACAGAGGAGAATGTTCATCCAGGTACGAAAAATTTCATCATACAATTTACCGTTTGATTTTATTGTTCCGGCGCGAGTTTGTAGTTTTCTTAACCACACGTTTTCTATTATATTAATGTCTGGTGACTGTGCTGGCCAACTCTTTCTTTTAATATTGTTCTCAGTCAAGTAATTTTGAGTAGTCCTTAAGCATGAACATCAGACTTCCTACGAGCAGTTGGTGATTTATATTCGCAAGCAGTTCCCGCACCAGAAGCCGAGACCAGAAAATGAAATCAACAAATTTAAAAATTTTGAAAAATATTTACGCTATTTTATGCAAGATAACATTAATATTACATTTATTTCAAAAGTTTAATCATGCTAATTACGATACCCTGTAATAACTGTATACAGTTAATATATCTAATATGGCTGAATTGACTATGGCCGATTTGATCTATGGACGAAGTGTACTATGGACAAACGGAGTATGGCCGAGACGTCCAGAAACATAATCAAAGAAATCTCAAGTGTCAATTAGTAACTACTACTGAACCATTTTTGTTGAAAATTACTATAGCAGAATAATTTTTATTTTGCTAACATTTATTATTAGATGGTTTAGTAAATAAACAATTATAAAATATCAATCATTAATTTTGTTGGTTTAACACTTGACACCTATTTTGGTATTATCAACGTGCCCATAACTTTTTGACGGAAAATTGTGTTGTGGGCGTTACAATTGACATAAAGAAATTTCAAGTGTCAATTAGTAACTACCGACCATATTTGTTGAAAATTACTATAGCAGATTTAGTTTGCTAACATTTATTATCAGATGGTTTTGTAAATAAACAATTCTAAACTTCGAACTTGAATGGGGAACCTTGGTTTTTTGTTCTGGTCAGACAATTTTTTTCCGCGCAAAGCACAGAAATTTTTTAAGATTTTTTTAAGGTGTCAAGACAAAATTTTTTTTTTTCAATATCAGCATTATTTTATATATTATTATTTTATATTTTGGGGATTAAATAATCTGATAATATTCAAGTTATTTTATACTTTTCCAAAAAATGATCTTTGGGCATGATCCAATTAATCTGAGAATTAACCTGGTAAAGAATTTAATTTTAAAAAAATCCAGCCCCTCTTTCCAACTAACAAATTCAATGGTTTGTGCAATCGCATTCAAATTGGATAAATACATATGCATATATTGTAATCAACTAATTAACTTTCAAACCAATCTCTCATTAATCTAACAAATAAACAAAATGACTAAATATAATTTGTTTCATTTGGTGCAGATGAGAAGACTAAACATGAACTGACAGATATTCTGGCAGGACCTTCATTTAAGCGTTTGATAGATGAACTACAACTTCAATCAAGTTCAACATGACGTAGAAAATGTTGCTGAACGTGCTGAAGAATTAGCTAGCAAAAAAAGGAAGAAAGACCTATCTAAATCAAATAACATAAACAAAAAAATGAAAACCAAGCCATCAATAGACATGACAGAGGACAGTGAAAATATAGTCTATGGTTTTTTAAACATGTTCATTTCTTTTAACATACTGTACAAACAATAGTAATCTTTTTTATAGCATTTAGTACTGTACTATTAAAAGTTATTTATTCCCATACATGTACTAATGTAATGTACTTATAGTTTATGGGTTAAAATAGACAAATTTTTGTAACAGATTTCTCGGCTTCTACAGAAGACTTCAAATTTGGTACACAGCTTAATAGTATGATGAGTTGTAACGTGCCTCTTTTCCAGGTCAGTCGACCATCTACTTCCTGTTTTCCAAATGGTCAAGTGGGGTACTTAGCACGTCTTAGTGCAACCCTTTGTTTAGACTTGTATATATTAATACACATATTAACACTGATAAATATTTTTGCCATTATCATAATTATTTAATATATGAACCTCTTCTAAAATAAGCACATTATTAACTTACATATATAACAACATTTACTGCACGAGTTTTAAAATTGTAATAAAATTTGGATTTCCATGTATTTAATTTGTTATTTATTTTAGGCCAAATTGGAAAAAATTGCAAATGACCTTGTGCTGACAGAGTTACAAAAAGCAGCATCATCAAGTACATGTACAAATAATCAACCCGCTTCCTGGCAAAGAACTGTTTGCATCTGAGGAATTGTCAGGGAGGGACAAATTCACCTGATGACCTTTTTATTTGCAGTTATTGCATGTAAACAGTCCTTGAATTCAACCCAATATTATTTTTCATGAGTTCAATGCCATGGAAAATAATATTGGGTTTTCCATGGAATGCCATGGATTTATTTCCATGGAGTATTGCGCGGGTATGTTAAGGCTGCCTACGAGAAATATACAACAAATACATGCATTAAAGAAATCAATCTTCCAAGACACAAAACAGTCAAACAACGAGGATATTTTCGATTTTGACAATAACAGCTTAAAGGGGGTACTTTTTTATGGATTTTGACCTACTTTCATTTTGCAAGGATTTCCCTTGATGATCACGTGACAAGGTTTTATTTATAGCTTCTCTGTATTTTAAACGCAATGGCCCTACCTTTTATGCACATTTCTGCTGCACGAAATTTTGCCAATATATGTATATATGTGTCTTTTTTCATGTAAACACTGGCGATAGTCACACGGGTTGCTTAAAAGAAGGAAATCTGTTAAAATTTATAGTACCAAAACAGTACGTTGGGAACCTCGCATTCTTCAACAAAATATTACTGTACAAACACGTACAAGGATCTATCGCCACGTAAAGAATTATTCCTGGTTATTTTCCGAACAGAATGATATAATGCGGCATTCAAAAGTATGCGGAGAAAAGGTAGGGCCAAGCCAATTTATGTTGACGTCTACAAGGCGACAAATCCCGGACATTGTTTACAAACGTTTTTGCGATTCAGTGTCAGGGAAGATAACTGCTAAGTTCATAGCGCGCCAATTTTGAACATAGTTAAAGATTCATTGTTTTTCGTCATTGTAAAATTTGTCTTGCATTTATGTGCATTTTATGAAATAAAATTTCTCATATTATTTATATGGTGCTTTAAATATATTCCAATTTATATGTAATCTATAACAGTTTCCTTACACAAAGAGCCTTGCTGAAAAGGGGGGTAGGGTTACACATTGTTTTGCTGTATACTACGTAAGGGGTCCATAACAAGAAAATAAAATCGTATAAATTATACAAAAACTTTAAACAGTTATTCCTTTTGTCAATCCATATATAGCTTTTATTATGAAAGAATAACATCTACATAATGCACACCACGATATATTTATCTGGTTCAGAACCCCCTCCACTCAAAAATATAATAAATTGTCCACTAGATTTCTAGGATAGGAAAGCTATGCTTTAATTTGTGTTTTGTGTTTTGGCTTAACTCATTTATGTTGGTCACCTACATAAAAATGCACAAACAATATTTTTACTTACCCTTTAAACACTTTTACTTATAGAATAAGTTTATATGATAATGTATCTTGTGTTTTTGGTTTTTGTGTTGCGTTTTGTCTATATCCGGATTTGTAACTGTCCCTTGACTTTTGGCTAAATGTTGTTTGGTCGGTTTTCTTTGCTATTTTTCTTACCACTGATCTTATAACTACCAACTTCACAATTAGATTTATTTATTCCAATTCATTCTGCATTTACTGCAGAACATTTCTGTTCCTCCATGATTTATAATCTGCACAAGAAGAACAACAAGAACAATCCACTTTTATCAGTCTTTATTGGAAACATCAATCAAGTAGCAACATCCAACATCATCAAATAACATACAAATTAATTTCTACTATTTAAAGCTAATTTTACAAACATACAATGAATATCTGCAACTTTTTTAAAGTAATAATTTCAAGGTCAACAAAAGATACCACTGCTATTAACTATTTCAACAATCCACCATCTAGCAGTGCACAAGAACAAACAACACCAATGTATAATTCATCCCCATCTTTAAAGCAGCGTTTTGACAACTATGCCAACATTCATGCAAAATTATCCATCTCTGGAAATTCAGGATTTCAAAACATTTTGTAAAAATGTAGACAAGATACAGGAGTACGTGTACAACCAAAAGTACTACAAAAATGCAGGTAAAACTGGCGAGAGAGAAGTTTTCTTGACCCATTTTAACCTAATAAAATGGTTGAAACTCCCAGATAATGAAAGAAAACAGCATACATTTGAAAACTGCCTCCCATGCAACACAATACATCTTGAAACATCTAAAATTCAGTTCAAGTTGCAAACATGAGCGAGGTATTAGTTCAAAACATGTCAACTCTGGTACAACCATCAACAGCCAATGTGAAAGCTAACCGGACAGCAACAGCATTGATTAATGTCTTGAATCCACTTTTTGAAAAGGAATTCAAAAAATCGTTTGAAAAATGTGTGGCCGATTCTCTTCACTTGACACCAAGAGAAACACCATCGGATAAAAACAATAAAATAGTTACACTGTTAAAAGAAAATAAAAACATGATCTGTGAAGCATCAACCATCAACAACGCAGACATTGAAAACTTTCTATCCTCTGGAAAATCGTACCAACAACATGACCGCGAGAGAATGCTACTATTTAACACCCGTAATGAAGCAGAGCAACAAAAAATGAGCGATTAGAAAAGGAAAAAAGTGGAATGCTTGCCCCAAAGAAACGCCATGGAAAATTAGAGAACTTCAGTTTCAACAAGGAAGATTTTCTTCTTGAAATTCAATCATTAATTCCCAACGGCATAGTTAATTGGACCCGACTAGGTAAGAAATATAACGTCACACACAAGGTTACATACAGGAAACTCCCCACACAACGCTGGCCAGATACTTTTCATGTTCGCAAAGTCCAACGGAATTGACGTCACATCTTTTAACAAGCACAAGATAATTTCAGGTAGAGATATTCTTCACCGTATCCGATGTTCTAAAAAAAGGGTAATGAAAAGAATTACAATCCCAACTCCCAGATCTTCGAAGAAAATAAGGAAGTAGTTCAACAAAAAATATCTGACGGAACATTTCATCTAGGCACAAAAATTGCACCAAAAACAGTAATTACCAACATTTTGGGTATGGGTGGCAGCTGAATTGAAAAACGGACCGAAGTACATGGCAGAAAAATCAACCTACGAAGAATAATTTTATCTGAATTATCCCGATTGCATCAAGCCGGAGTTCTTCTTCATGACGACATGCACTACGACACCCTTTCTGACGAACAGGTCAAATCTTGTTTAATGACTATAGGAGAAAATATAACTCTACCGTCCAATGAAATGAAATGAAAAAGTTAAAGAAATTTGAAAGAACATCCCGTCTAAAAATGTGGCATGACCATTCCGATATTCTCAACCACACATACATCAACTTTATGACAAACATCTTATATGACCATACAAACATCATGACTGACGAGGAGTACCAGACAAGCAAAAAAGTTGGCAAAAAACATCAGTGTCCAATTAATAGTTGAAAAGCCTCAACTGTACATATTTGGACAATCAGGTATACAATATGACTAATAAAATATATATTTTATAATACATGTATAAACATAATATAATAACCATAAGCCATGTAAATATTTATTCTAATATAAATTCTTTCCGACAGACGAGAAGTGATGCCATAATCTGGCCCTATACAACTAACATATTTTAATGGCTAAAAAGTTTTAACATTAGATATATCTTTCTCTTGGACAAGAAACCAAAAATTGTCAACTGCATAAAAATATAAAAATGATGACATTGCATAAAAATAATAAAATGCATGTTTAAAACTCCAGCTATCAGCATTCACAACAGTTCATGTTGCATAAAGGGCCGACGTTTGTGTTTAACTCTACCATCCACATAGTATTTACATATATAAACAATTTTTGATCCCCCACCCCACTCTGGTGAGCATGGGAATAAAATACAAATTCCTTAATACATGTATACAAAATTCCATGCATTGTGTGGATCTAATATATGGTTTGTATTTTACTATATTCATTCTTCGGTACATTAAAAGGTTGAACTATGTTGACTTGCAAATGAATAAATCTCTTAAAAAATAAAGAATTAATATTATCAACACACAACAGTTGAATTGATAAAATTTCTTTGTAAATATATTCTCATTGTACAATTTCAAATCCTATAAAAATTGGATAAAAAACTGTCTTACAAAATTTAGGCTTTGTATGTAACAAAGTAAATAAAACATACAACATATGTACTGCCACTAACAAAACATACTGAATTATAACATTACATAAATAGAATTTGGGTGTTTTTGATTGGTCTAAAAACAACTTTTGGGTCAAGTTTGAACACAACAGTACTAAAATTACATAAAAACAGGCATCAACTGGTCACAACCAGGTCAATATTAGATTCAGCTTGACTACTGTGCAGCAGAATCCAATATTGACCTGGTTTTTACCAGTTTAAGCCTGTTTTTCATAACTGTTCCAACACAACTATAATTTCAATTTTAGTGGTCATTTAATCATCTGTTATAATAAAATACAAAAATGTATACTGCTAAGAAATGTAAGAATAAAATAACTGATTTTTTATACTCTTTTCCATACTAGTAATTGAAATCTGAAATACTGACTGATATACGGTTGCTATCAGGATTTCTCAGCCCTCAAAAACGTTTATTCAATATTACATTTTCTCTGGCTGATATATCCTGATAACGACCTATATCAAAGTCATTAATTGTATACTATAACTAATATTTAGAAATTTGATACTAGTAGAATGCACAATCTTAGGCCATAATAAAAAAAAAAATCTTACTCCGATTTCTGTCCACCCATATTTTTTAAATTTCTAAAATCATTTTTGAAAAGATACTGTCCATGTTAACTCAGGATATATCTCGTATCCAATCTGAATTCAGTTCTGTGATAATCAATTTACAGGCAACTTTAGATTCAGATTTATAAAAGGAAAACATGGTCTTTGCCATTATTCCCTGTAAAAATGACCCAAAACTAAAAAAATATAATGCACCCCTTCCCCAAATTAGAGAATTTAGTTATTATGGCCTTCCATATTGGCATCTACTCAGCAGCTGAAATGAATCTTGACACTTACGAGATAATGTCATGTGAACCCTACATGATATTTGTAATTTTGTGCAAAACATCATAACTGAACTTCCATACCATGTAGCCAACAGGCAGGCAACAACCGAATTAGAGAAGTTCTGCTCCAGTACCATCTGAGATAAAACCAAATAAAGGGATCAGACGCCAGGCTTTTCGCAATTAAATTGGCCAAATTTATTGGAAATTTGCATGAATAAAACAAGGTTTCAACAGACGTCAAAGATTTGATTTATGCCCTGGTCGAAATTATTAACATCGCATACAGTTCCGAGGACAAGAGATCACCAAAACAAATTCTTCGTCTTTACAATCTTACTTTTCTTTTTGGCATCTTAACCAAATCTGTAATAGGAACACCGATCACAATGACTTCCCGGAAACTGTATGGTAATCACTTTCACAGTCTTGTCACTCACCTACCAGAAATTTACCGAATTATTAACACCAAATCCATATTAATGGAACAGGAAGAAAGATCATTTGGGAACTTTCACTAGCAGAAACAACAACTAACCGAAAACCTGGCTGGATTATAGATCAATCCATTCTACGTTACAATGCTCAACAATCCAATGATAACCATACTAATTCTTTCACCAAGCAAGACTCTATTATAAGCTGACAAGCTAAATTGCTACCACAACGTGCTAACACCATCATCTCCCAAAAAATGCTACAGGAAAAGTCATCCGTTCTTCAAGCTCATTTATCAAGGATTGCAGATTTTCTTCTTCCAGGACGCAATATTTGGTGGCACTTCGATGGCGAAAATGTTGTTTTTCATGATAGTATACAGGAGCCAAGTTCCAGACCAGATGGACCTTTCCTTTCAAACTTCCGTTCAACTACCCTGAAAAAAGAAATATCTAAAATAAACATTCTTTGGGAACAGTGTCTTGACCAACTACCAATTTCAAAATTAAAGATAATGAAGAATGGAAAACTGGTTTTCTTACACATACAGCATAAATTGGGTAAAATAACTAAATACCAGAAATTAAAGAAACTATAAACTAAGAGTCTGTGAAAAACAAATATAGAACATTTACTACGAGATCACTTTTTTCACAAGAGGTCTTTCAAATATAGATGACTAGTTGTTTTTTTAACTTGGCTATCAAAATATAAGAAATTTTCAATAAATAGTTTGGTATACTTTCTCAGCATATTTTGTACTCACATTTCTCTGTGGATGTTTTTACACCGTTATTCTTCATTCCTTCTGGAATTAAAAAAAAAACAACATAAATGTTAATACAACTCAGAAGCTGTAAGACATAACATAGTTTATATTTATTTGCAGAAGACCCATTATCAGAAAATTCCAGCCAGGCATCAGATCCCATCATTCCTGGTGCGTTTCAAATTTAATGATGTACATTAAAAACAATGTAAAAAAGTAGTGTATGCATTTTCATAACCAAGTCAGCAAATGAGAATATATGTAAATGGTTGGGAAACCAATTGAAAAAGTAGTTTATTACAGGGCTCGACAATAACTTTTTTAAAAACTTGTCCCTTCGGACAAGTAACTTTCAGACTTGGAAAAAGTGATCAACAGCATTTTATCAATACTGTATGCTGAATAAAGTGCAAGTCAAGACTTGAAACTATGTCCTGCTGTACTTCATATAGCCACATACATGTAGTATAAACAAAGCACAAGAAATCATAAACAAAATTTGGAAAGAAAGTTTACTGACTGATGCTTTGTGTTTACAATTAAATCGGTCCAGGAATGTCTGCCTATACAAATACATGTATATCTCAAGACGTGCATTTTTTTAATACACAGGATTTTAATAGGCAATGAATAATGTAGTTCTGGAAAGTCAATCCATGTAAAAATATTGGGCACATGGACATTATTTATTTCAAGTTTCAGAAGTTAATTAAAATATCAGCATACTACATGTATATTCTAAACTAAAGCTTTTCTTTGTAATGCACAATTACTAGTGAAACTTGCACTTAATGAAGGTTTGGTTCAATTGGCACCAATTTAAAAAAGAAACTTCAGATTTTCTTTTACATGTACAAGTACATGCTTACTAGTATTAATGTATTATTAAGAGTAGTTTAAGAAGAAAAGACATCCATTTTCTGACATTTAACCTGTCTTTTGCACTGAATACAACAAGCTTATTGCCAAGTTATGGTTTAATGCAGCCTAACCTGGACTGATTAAAATTGTGTGGTGGGAGGTGGGGAATGCAGCCAAAATATAAAAAATCTTGCCAGTCACAAGCCTGGAAGAAAAAGCTACACTAATACAGAGAAAAGGTTACACTACAGCATAGTTTCTGTTTGCTCTTTCTACAATTTGCAAAAGCAGCTTTTACCAAATTATAGTTTAAATAAGTAAAATACATTCAAATAGTACAGTCTGAATTGTACCTTTCAATAGATAAAAACAGATTTTAGTAATGTGGCTTTTAAATGCAGAGTGACCACAAGTTAACCTAGCTCGTATTCATTTAGAGAACAAGAGTTCATAAAAAAGTCTCAGAAATCAGAATCCTACTGCATAAACTGAAAACTTTTGTTTGTGATGTCTTGAAATACCATGCAACATAAAAATTGTTTTTCTGAATCACTTACATATAAAATACCAGAATCCATCATCAACTGGTCTTCATATTCAAAATCTGTTTTGAACTGGTTTAAACATCCAACACTAGATGAAAAAAAAAGGAAACACTATTATCACCAGATGATATGTACATGTATAGCATACATTACTTTCAAATCTGTCCCATTTACTAGACCCATTATTTTAAAACTGTACAATCTGCCTGAATGACTGAATTGATGTTAGATGTACATGTAATTTACACTCTTATATGAATATGATTCGAAAATGTTTGTTCTAAGCTTGAATGATGAATCAGAATTTTAAAAATATTAATAATTGTGGTGCCAGCTACAATAAAAAAAAACATTCTACGAAAGACAAAAATTTTGCACTTTTATTGCAACACGTCCACCGGTTTTATTGCCTAATACACTGATCACTTGGTCTTCACTGTATTAATATTAAATTCATTATTTGATTTTTTTTAAGAACCATTTAAAAGTATACTGAATCTAATTAATGACCAAATCATCAGGCCCTCTAGCAACCCAGTACGAGTACAGGGTTGGACACTATCTTTTAAAGTGAAAGTCTACAGGGCTAGTGTCTTGTAAAAATAAATAGCCCTCAGCAAGATTAACTACCAACCAGGGGCCACGTTTTCATAAGAAATGGTTTACAGTCGTATTTTCACAATATGCTTAATGTACAAAGTCAGGGATGACGCTACTATAGTATTTGGGGCCGCCAGGCGGCCCCATTCCCCTTCTGGCGGCCCCATTCCCCAATGGTTGAAAACACCAATTACAGAAATCGTAAATTAAAAATTAGGATGTTTTCGGGTCCGTTTCCGGTAACGTTTTTCCGATTTATTACCGGAAGTTCTAAGGAAGATACTTCTGTTTTGCACCGCATGGGTTCTTTCAGTCTTGTCTTCTTTAAGTCTGATGCTGTCAAGTTTCGTGCTTTGTGATTTGAATACTATTATATGTTGTTTGTTTTCTAAATAAAAATGAGTTATTTTAGAAATAAAACTAATATGTATTTCAATTTGATGTTTTTATTTGTTGCGTTTGATACGGAATGTTGTTGGGTTTAGACTTTTTGGAAATTTCGAAATTTCATGGCATAACTCCTATGCCTTATTGTTCCAGTGAGGTTTATATCGTGTAATATTATGGCTGAGTTGTTCTTTTGTCAGACTTATGATCATTACAATGCAGCTGAGTAGTTGTACATATTAGTGTCAGAAATTAAGTATAAAAAAACAAGGATTTCCTCAAGTTTGAACTTTAAATAATGCAAAATGATTTTTCCCAATGCACTGCTTTTACGCACAAAATTTCTCAATTTGTGCATTGGGGGACACGTTTCAAAAAGTCTAAAATCATCCCTGAAAGTAAAATTCAGATTGGAACAAGCTTTAACTGTTTTATATTGTTAATGGTGCGTAAACACGATAAGCGAGACACAGTGACAAAATTACGAATATTTCTTACCAAAATGGGAAAATTTCAAGTTGGACATAGGGTAAAAATTCATATATACAGGTTAAATTAAACATCGCTTTTTAATTGAAACAAAGCGGAGTCGGACAGCAACTTGCAAAACCACTAGCCCATCTCAGGTACTGTAACTATCAACTAGCCCTCAAATGATTAAAAATGTTTTAAATGTACCACAACATTACTTACACAATACATCTCGAGTACTGTTTGTTTTTGTTTGTCAAAAAAGGTCATTTTTTTAGTAATTTAGTGATTAAACAATGTTTAATTACCAAAATTTGAACAAAAATATCCTGGTCACATATAAAACAATACCATACTAAGTATTTAAACAAAAGAATTGCAGCCAATGATTGGAACCAATAAAGGCAATGATATGCATGGATGTATACAGAAGGATTTCAGGGGCTGCTCTGGCTTCTAACAAGCTGGCGCCAAAAAAATCGCCAACTGCAATTTTCCGTCGCCTGTTTTGTAAAAGTGTCGCCATATTAGAAATCGCTAGATCACTATATGACATGGCGAAATTGTTTAACATGTGTGACATATTCTGTAACGTCGGACGAAATCCAAGTTTGCCGGACTCTTAATTCAATTTTTCAAAAGTTTGGTCTCGAGAAGCCCTTACACTAAATGTATTTGAATCATGAAAAGATGTGCGAGTGATTTCTTGTTGGCAGAAAACCAAAATTTTACAGTAATTTATTAGAAACATCTATTCCCGTGAATGAACATAAAACCGGAAATACTGAAAATGGAACTACGCATGTGTAAGAGTTTTCTAATAACGAAATTAAGACGGACATCCGGTCCGGAAATCACTCAACAACGACGTCAGTTTTCATACCTGTATTTTATTAATTACATTTTTATAAAAAAAATATTACTACAAAAATATGTTTGTTTTGTTATTTTTATAAATTAATTAACAGCATCAATTGTTTTATTACACGTCTACTCAAATGTGATGCCGGTAAAGCTGCTTTTCATCAGACAACTTTGTTGATTCATTTATTGCCGATTTCCGTTTAATAACTCCAAATAACACACATGTCACTGGATACTACACAATACATGTGTATTTACGACCATAGAAGCCGACAAAGGATCTTTAATGATGCAATCGCCGATTACCGATAAATTTAAAACGTGCATGCATCGTTTAACACTATAAAACCTTGGCGCCAAAAAAATCGCCAGACACAATATTTTGTCGCCAAATGAAAAAAAAATCGCAATTGGCGACATTGGCGAAGCCCAGCGCGGCCCCTGGGATTTTAATCTTCAACCACTGGGACCATGCTGTGTGGGTTCACAGTGCTCAACTCAAAGCAGAGCTACATAGCGTGTTTGCCGGCTAGGTGGCAGATAACTTTAAGGGATGCTGCCTTCACAGTGTGTGTGTGGGAGGGGGGGGGGTGTAGGGTATAAACCTGAAAGCCTAACCACGGACCACAGTTGGTTACATGTTTGGCCACACTCCTTCCTTTAGAACCTCTTTTTTTTAGATGTTGACAAGAGCATGTCTGTCATAGGCACTACAAAAGGCTATATCTTCTCGCCCAGGCATAGACTACCCATTACCTTATAATTTTCCATTGGCTTTCTATATTTTTACCCCTTTGGTGCATTTTCCCCTAATTGTTTTATTGTTTGCTAAATTGTCCTTGTCCTGAATATTGCCAGGGACAGACCATACTATTATAAAATGTCCCTGATATATGATATAGCCGAGACCTATAAACATCCAATCAATCAGTTCAACCACGTGTTGTGCATTGTTTCTAATTAAGTCTGTAGTAAACTTATTTCGGGAGAGACATAACATCAATATGACAATAAATGAAATAATTTCATGAAAGTCATTGATTTCATTTACGAATAAGTCAAATATTTTTTTTTATATACCACGTGCTCCATCCAATGGTGAATCGAATATTTTAAATTCTACAAAATCTAAACAGTGTGTGTTGTTTTTGTTTGCTGGAAAATAAAATAAGTAAATCAAACTTACCAAATTTTGAATATAATTTGCGGCAACTTCTTTACAGCTATGGAAAACAACTAATATTCTGTGGTTAATTAGGACAGGTGCTCTCTCTGCTGTGGTTAAGCTTCTCGGGGACGTTGAAAAGTAAAGCTCGATGTTGATTGGCTGATCAGTGGCAGTTGTTGAAGCGGTAATTTTTAACAAAGTTACGTTCAAAAACACCGTTTTATTAAAAATAAATACAGATTTTTACATTTTATACACTATTTCATCATATAGCAACATTCTTTTCTGATGGGTTTCTTGGAAAATTCAGAATTGCTTCACTTTTAACATAGACGCTGAGTTGATCGTAGCCGCCATGTCATGCATAATAATGAGTTGAATACACGGTTATCTCCCATTGAAACAAATCGCGAAAACAGCCTTAACATACCCGCGTGGAACATAAATTTGCATGGTTTTCCATGGAATTCCATGGAAAGTTATGTTCCAATACTCCATGGAAACTTGTCCATGGAATTTCATGGATTTCCATGGACAAGTTTCCATGAGTTCAATGCCATGGACAAGTTTCCATGGAGTATTGGAACATAACTTTCCATGGAATTCCATGGAATAAGTAAATTTATTTCCATGCTAATTTTTTTCTTTTTTTCCATGGAAAACCATGTAAAGTTATGTTCCAATACTCCATGGAATTCCATGGAAGATAACTACAAATCCATGGAAACTCTAGGGATGGGACGGGTCGTAAGGGAAAACAGGAGGGCAACATTATTGGACATTACGACAAAAGTTAACAATACTGGGCTCTTAACTGTATCATCCTGAACTGTTAGAAGGAGATTGTTCGAATCTGGTATCAAACGACGACCTGTGACAAGAAAATAACCATTGGTCCCAGAAATCGTGAAAAGCGGCTACGTTATTGCAGGACAAAACTTCACTGGAACGTGCAGGAAAATTGGTCTAGGATTATTTTTAGTGACGAGACTAAAATTGAAATAGGAAACGACAGTTAAGTGTATGTTTGGAGAAGATCTGATGAACGTTTTCACTCCGATTGTGTAGGGGTCGTCCCCAATGCTGATCAAACTGTGAAATGCTCTGCAATGTTCTGGGGTTGTATTTCATACTTTGGTGTCGGTACCTTAACTCAAGTTGACAGAAATATAAACTTTGAGAAGTATATAAGTATTTTAGATGAAAATTTATGGCCAGTTGTAGCCAGACATTTTTCTATTTTGCCGTGGACATTGCAAGAGGACAATGCGCCATGTCTCAAAACGGACTTCCGATTGGAAAACAGACTAGAGGCTCTTAAGAGCCTGTATCGCTCACCTAACTTACAAAAAAACTTTTTAAGACAAGACTTTTCTTGCAAATTTTGATATTAAATGCTAAAGAGTTTATGTGAAGATGCTGTTTCTATGAATGTTGCCATGTTGAATTTACAATCAGCAGTAGGAGTGTTTCTGAGAAGAAGCAGTGTTTATGTTTTTTCATAGGTTAGTATGTTAAGTGATGTTATATAGTGGCAGCAATCTTGTATTTTGAATCGAAACAAAAAACTCAAAATTGGTAGAGAACCATACAATATCACATATCCTAAAATCTGCCAAGCTGTTTGTGAGAAAACGAATTTAAAACTCTCAGCCAGTCAGAACGCATTTGCAGCTCTGGCAGCCATGTTGAATTTCCTATCGGCTCGAAAAATACTTAAAATAATAAGATTACTATCTAAGATTCACTTCTGCATTATTTGGTTAAATTGTGTGGAACTGAGTTTCAGAGAAGAAGCTGTTTGTATGGTTTTCCCATAGGGTCCTATGTTAAGCTCTGTTCCATCGTGGTGGCCTCTTGGAATTTAGATCGCCACAAAAAACTCAAATTTTGTAGAGGACCATCTAAGGTACATTTGTGCAATATTTCAAATCAATCTGCTAAGCGGTTTGTAAAAAGAAGATTTTTGAAATTTCAGCCAATCAGAACCCATTAGTTGCCCTGGAAGCCATGTTCAATTTGCAATTGGCTCAAAAAACTCAAAATAATAAGATAAATATCCATTAATCATTTCTTCATAATTTGGCTTCATTGTGTGGAACAGTTTCAGAAAAGAAGTTGTTTGTATGTTTTTCCCATAGGGTCCTATGTTAAACTATGTCCTGTGATGGCGGCCATCTTGGATTTTGGATCAGAACAAAAAACTCAAACCTTGTAGAGGACCACATAAGGTACATTTCTGCTATATTTTAAATCAATCTGCCAAGCAGTATATGAGAAGAAGATTTTTGAATTTCAGCCAATCAGAACGCATTAATGGCCCTGGAAGCCATGTTGAATTTGCAATTGGCTGGAAAAAAGCACAAAGCCCTGATCTCAACATAATAGAAAATGTCCGGAAAGTCATAAAATGTTGTGTTTCTCACCGCTTACATGAGATTAAAAATAAACAAGATTTGATCCGTGTAGAGAACGAAATCTGGATCGGACTTCACTTACATTATATTCAGAGTTTATATAGAAGCTTACCTAAAAGAATTAGAACTGTAATAAGAGCAAGAGGTCAAATAACAAAATACTAACTTTTTAAGGTAAGTTTTTTTTAATTATATTAGAAAAACGTTGTTTTCGTACATGAAATAATACAATTAACATTTCAATGACGTCACCATTGTGCGCCAACACTTTTGGCCAGGTACTGTAGATATGTAAGAACAACTCCATTTAATTTGAAAATTGAAGTTTTTTTTAGCATATCTAAGCATTTTTTTTCTAATAAACATTTACAAGGCTACTTTTACATAAAACATTTCAAGCAAACAAAAAATAACTTTGAATTTCAATTATGAAGATATGTATATTATATTCACCTAAAAAGCTTTTAAATTTAAATCTTAAGTTTTCTTTTGACTTAAAAAAAAGATAACATATATTTGGATAATCATTTACAAATACTGCAGGTTCTATTATTAGATGTTTATAATGTAATATTATATGAACATATAACTCACAGTGAAATTAAATATACCTTGTTCTGCTAGTCTGTTTAGAATCAAACCAAGATGTTCTACACTGAGATAGTCTGATACACTGGATGCAACTGAGGTCAAAAAGTTCTCCCATAAATCTTCCAAATCTGTTATCAAATGTTCTGCAGACTTCTCCCTAAATTTAAAAAAAAAAACACATGTACATGGTAAATTTCTACTCTGTCTCTCTCTCTCTCTCTCTCTCTCTCTATATATATATATATATATATACAAGTCTAGAAGATTATGCAACGATACAAATGACGGTGTTTCTTGTCAAAAATGTAGACAAAGACTGACCAACGAATGGCCTTAGTCATTGAATGTCAATATAAATAAATGACGTAAACCGGTCATAACATATTGATCTTAAACTTTATCTTTTCCAACTTAACCCAAAATAGTTGCTTCCCAAGTCCGCCAGCCGCGGACGTGTCGTGCTGTTACTTGGCTTTGCTCAAATATTCCAACAAGATGTAATCAAAATTACCAAGGTGACAAATTCTTTACGCCAGACGCGCGTTTCGTCTACTTAAGACTCATCAGTGGCGTTTAACTCTAAATGCTTAAAGTATTTTTTCATTCGGTGATGAAATAATATAAGTCCACTGGGATCGTGTAAAAACACAATACAGGTAGTTCAAAATATTATATAAAAGTCTAAAGAGTCTACCAACCAGGAAGCTTATTAAGTATCGGATCGACAAACATGACGATACAGCATAAACAAAAAATAATATACAAGTCTAGAAGATTATGCAACGATACAAATGACGGTGTTTCTTGTCAAAAATGTAGACAAAGACTGACCAACGAATGGCCTTAGTCATTGAATGTCAATATAAATAAATGACGTAAACCGGTCATAACATATTGATCTTAAACTTTATCTTTTCCAACTTAACCCAAAATAGTTGCTTCCCAAGTCCGCCAGCCGCGGACGTGTCGTGCTGTTACTTGGCTTTGCTCAAATATTCCAACAAGATGTAATCAAAATTACCAAGGTGACAAATTCTTTACGCCAGACGCGCGTTTCGTCTACTTAAGACTCATCAGTGGCGTATATATATATATATATATATATATATATATATATATATATATATATATATATATATATTTTTTTTTCACATTAACCGTGTATTTCTGATGTTTCAGAAATCCGCTGGATAGATATATTAAATGGTTGTCACAATACTTAGACGTTTGTGTGTATATATATATATATATTTGTATCGTTGCATTATCTTCTATATATATATATATATATATGTCTACAAATTAAACCCAACACTGTTAGAATTAGATTTTTACACTGTCAAATTTTTGCTTTCCCTCAGCGGGATTCGAACTCGCACCGTTGTGACACTGTGGCACAAAATTGCCTGCACTATGTCCAGCGGTCTAAACCCCTCGGCCAAATCCGCTATATAAAAATATAGCTTCATTAGCCAGGGTGAATCGTAGTGTGACTGTATGACAAGTAACTTTGTCATCCTATATAATATATACAAAATTGCTGAATTAGATTACTGTCAGATTAATACGTATTGGTTACGAAAATTCCATCGTCACACGCTAGTACACATGTACTATGTCTATGTCTACGATTCACCCCAGTTAATGAAGCTATATTTTTATATAGCGGATACAGTGTAAAAATCTAATTCTAACAGTGTTGGGCTTAATTTGTAGACGTATATATAAATATTTGATATTAACCCTGCATTTCTGATGATTCAAAAATCCGCTGGATAGATATATTATATGGTTGTCACAATACTTAGACGTTTGTAAATAATGAACTTACTGTGACTGTATGACAAGTAACTTTGTCATCCTATATAATATATACAAAAATTGCTGAATTAGATTACTGTCAGATTATTACGTATTGGTTACGAAAATTCCATCGTCACACGCTAGTACACATGTACTATGTCTATGTCTCGATTCACCCCGGTTAATGAAGCTATATTTTTAGATAGCGGATTTGGCCGAGGGGTCTAGACCGCTGGACATAGTGCAGGCGATTTGGTGCCACAGTGTCACAACGGTGTGAGTTCGAATCCCGCTGAGGGAAAGCAAAAATTTGACAGTGTAAAAATCTAATTCTAACAGTGTTAGGTTTAATTTGGAGACGTATATATAAATATTTGATATTAACCCTGCATTTCTGATGATTCAAAAATCCGCTTGATAGATGTATTATATGGTTGTCACAATACTTAGACGTTTATATATATATATATATATATATATATATATATATATATATATATATATATATATATATATATATATATATATATTTATATATATATATATATATATATTTATATATATATATATATATAAGTGTCTAATGAATTAACCAAACAATGTCGTTGTAATTTCCACTCTGAAAATCATCTGTACACACAGATTTGATTTTTGAGCCGTCCCACCTCGGGAATCGAACTCGTGTCAGTTTATAACATCTATGGCTACTGCGCCTAGCATGTAAAGACAGAGGTGTAACCTCTAGACCAGATCCGTCCGCTATAAAACGGAGTTTCACTGGCCTAGTGTTACTTTTGGTTGAACATGTCATTAACATACACAATGTTTTTGTGCGACCTGAGCTTTAATTACAACGATTTTCATACAATCAGAATGGATCTGTAAGCAATTATACAGATGCGTGCATATAGTTGTTTTGAATTTCTATTTATAATTGTCTATTTATATATGCCCAACATCTGATTGTATTTCAACATTGGATCTTTAGAAATGCACTAAAGATACATAGTTAAGATAAATGATATTATATAAATATATTTATATATATATATAAAACAGAAAGACAGACAGCTTGTACTTGATCTAGGGAATAAAGTGATCTGCAACCGTGGATTGGTAAGAGCAAGTTTGGTCCTTTAAAAAATTTAGAACTGTCTGCCATTTTGGATGCAGCATTGCTACTTAAGGAACTACTCAATGAACAAAAATGGCATCGCTCAATTCCAATCAGAACTTGATGTAATACGCAATAAAGCGTCATCTGAATCGCAACTTTTTGCAAAAGTGCACATGGACGTTAGATCGGCAAATTTCAATGTTTACATCACGATGATGAACAGACAATAAACCTACATATACATGTACATACTCAACAACAGATCCACTTAGATTGCAGTCATGTAATATTAGAAACAATTGATCTTAACCTCTAGGTCAGGAGTACTAAAGGTTAAAAGTTTTGAACAAAACTACCATTGATGTTAGCTTACTGAGTTCCAACTCCTAGTTGTTGGACAAGATATGCTGTAACAGAGGACAATGACTGGTCACTCTGAGTCCATCCTGTGAACAAATCCTCTTCTACAACAGAAGGTTTAACGAGGATATCATCATTATTATCTGGTAGGTATTCCTCTTCATTGTCTAAACACCATACTATTCCTGTAAAGTCAGAGAGGACAATGGTATAATTATTCATGTTGTTTACATCAAGACTATAACAAAAATAAGGTTATTATATTTATAAATATTTCTGCACTTCTACCACTTTTGGGAAATATGTTAAGTGTTCTAATTATGTAATAGTACAGTCCGTAGTTCTGATACGGCCAAACACACAAGTTACTATTACTTTTATTTCATTGAAAACATTAGAAAACAAACAAGTTCAATAGTATACAAGACAAAATGAACTTTGTTTACCTGTAATTGATTAGCATTTGTGTTAAATAATATGTTCTGTTGATATTTTACAGGTTTTACATTTTGGTTAGTAATTAGTAATCTATTTACATTTATTTGTGGCACATGAAAATTGGAAATTCAAATCATCTTTTTTGATTGGGCTGTATCACCGTTACAGCCAGGGCTGTATCAAACTTAGGGCTGTAACAGTAGATTGGATACAGCCCGTTTGCTGTCATCATACAGCCCTGCTGAGTCTATTATTCTTAAACACATTAACTGTAGCTTAAAATACAGACTGCAAATAATCAAATGGAAAGGTTTGTTACATTATTGATATGAAATAATACAAAATAATTTCCAGTTGCAGACTGGAATACGAGTCAAAACAAGTTTTCTACATAATATTTTCTTACTTTAAATAGGTCTTACATACATATAGATAAATATGATATTTTTAAGCAGTGGTGGCTAAGTGGTTAAAGTAGGTAGTCATCTACTATTGATCACATGCCTCTCAACACTGAGGTTGCAAGTTGGAGTCTCACAGCAGGCAGCTTGTGTTAGACTCCATCTTAATTGACAAAGATTGAAAGTTTTCATACCAACTGTCAGGATTTTCTCAGAATACTCTGGTTTCCTCCCCGTATAAAATCTAGATGCCATGATATAGCTGAAAAATTGCTGAAAGTGTTGTTAAACACCATTTAAACAACAAAACAAAAACAATATTTTTAAGCTTTAAATATATAATTCTTCATTACTCTTTTACAGTAAGCAACCCAGATTCATTAGTTAAACAATTTTTAAGAAAACAAGAAATCTAACTTATTTTATTGCTCATTCAGTTGTTGGACATTTAAATTGCAGCTACTCATGCATGACTGGTAAATTTAAGCATCTGACTTAGAATATTGTCATTTAGTAGAATGTAAGATTATTAAGTTGAAAGATTTATTTTACCCGAGTCATTCATGAGCACATTTCTCAATTTAAATTATGAACTCAACCCACATTACCTAATAACAATGTCTTTAAAGAATACTCAATTCGTTGGTACACAAGGATGAAATTGACCAGATTAAATAGTAGGCAATAAATGTGTTTTGTACAACTGACTTTAAAATTTTAAACATATATACCATCATCAATTTTGTCTACATCAACATGGTCCAACGCTCGTTTTGCAAGTTTTAAGGGATATCCAGCTTTTGTCAATTCCTCTAAAAACTTTCTTGTTTTTAGATCACCACTTTCATCTTCAGACTCATCAGTAGATTCCTCAATAGTCTCTTGTATATCATGGTCAACAAAGTGAAATCCATCAACATCTGATTTGGCAAGCTTCATGGCAACCAAAAGATCTTCTTTTGTACATTTGGTTTTAACAGCAGACAACAGTGGATATATAAAGTCTGATGGGTTTTTACTGGTTTTCAACTTCACTAATTCTTGTTGCAGTATAACCATCTGATCTACTGTAAAGAAATTCAACGTATAGTACTTCTGACGCTTCTCATCTATATAATCCAGCCACTTTTCATGGCAATCTTCCAAAAATCTGGCTAGATTTGGAATTATAGCACTGACATCCTCATTTTCATCCACTCTTCCTTTTATGGTATGTGTGTCCTTTCCAAAGCCAAAGTTCAAAAATGCACATGCAGGTCTTTTATCACAAAAGAACCTGACACGCCATTGCGTAAAAAGAACACATCCATCAGCCACCAGCTTAGTATAAATATTCCCAAGTCTAACAACTGAATCAAAAATCTGCAAAAATTAAATAGTATGTGTTGAATATTCAGGGAAATCAATTAATATACAATATTAGTACATTGTCAGAAAATATTAAATTTATTTGTACGAGCAGTTTCATATTCCACAACATGTCATAAACCAGAACAGAATGCTAAATATCGTTAAAAGCCAAGACGAGGGTACCAGGAGAATTGGGCACTGCCAATGAAGGCAAAAATTTATTTGGCTACCTTTATTGTACAGCAAATGTAACAATTGCAGGATAAAATATCTCTCATCAATGTTGAACTGATGTGACTTACACAGAACCACTGTTGAACTAAAACAAAAATCCGGAGTCAACTAATGTTTTTTCAATAAAGTTTGAATTTCCAATAAAACCAAAATAAAGTAAAGTCTTAACAATCATGAATCTATACAAATTTTCGTAATATACAGGAGTGTCTGCCAATTTAAAGAAATTTCTATTTTCAGGGCTATATCAAAAATTGAAGACCCTTAAATATGATGCATGTATTTTGTGTGTGTGTGTGCGTGCATGCGTGTGTGCGAAATGTGGCATTTATATGTCAACCCACAATATACCAACTTAGATGCACACAAAATACAGTAAAACTATGATGCACAATGTAGTATATGACAAGAAGATTAGAAGAAAATTTCTGCTTTTAATTAGCAGAACAGATGTAAAACATCTTGATTACAGGGGAATTTTTATAATAATACAAAGCCTATTTCCTGACTTCTAACACCTGAATGGAAATTTGCATCAATTTTGGCATCACCTGGGTATTGGGCAAAAAATTACCCTCGCATATAATATTCCCACAATTCACTTGGAAGTTTTAAATTTTCACCTGTAAGTAAAATCAATTTTGAAACCCAGAAATGTACCAATAGTATTTGCAATCCAAAGAAACAAGTGGTTAAATATCATCACTCTTTAAAACCATGATATTCAGTATTATTAAAAAGAGAAATCATGTCTGGGAGGGGTATTGATGAAAAATACCAGTCTAGAGAATCAAATTTCCCTTTATTTTTCACCAATACCGCTCCCAGACATGAAATATCTGTTAAATGTTACCTTACTATGGTCTATAAAAATATTGTTCTCTATACAACTGTTTGTTTTATTGCACAAAATTTCAATTTGTTTAACAGACAATAAGTTTCATTTTAAAAATATGTTCATACCATTCCAATCTATCAGAAATGTCTAATATTATTCATTATTATTTAAATTGATTACCAGCATAAATCTGTCAACTCCATCTTTGCCCTTTTCAGCTTTTCCTGCCACCAACATTAACCTTGACTGAAGGTCATGTAAGTGTTCATATGTGTAACACTTTCTTTGTAATGGCTGTCCTTCTTCTTCAGTTATTTTTAACTCCAACACTTCTGTTAAGCACTGAAAATAGTATTATTAAATGACTATAAATAAACTAGATAGAGGTACCTCATGACCTTGCATGAGGTGAGTTGTTTTAAAATTTTATGACAAGTCATTTTATTACGCAAAAAGTCAGTGGCTCACATCTATTTGTTCACCTCAGCATTGTTGCCAGTAATACAAGCCATAGTGAATGGCATAAAATTGGAATTAGTTATTATCACAACACTTAAACTTACAGGTTTTTTCAGGTAGTCCAATTTCTTTATATTTCCAACTTGGTAGATACCTCTGGAGTTTATAGCTTCTGCCTGGGCAAGGGAGCTTACTTCTACTGAACCGTGAGATCTTTTAACTGTTTGCAGCCAAGCAAGTTGGCGATTTGTGTCAACCTATAGCAAAAAAAAATAAAAACCAACATGAACCAAAATAGGGATAACAAATTTATGTTATGAGTTTATGTATTCTTCTGTAAATGGCTGGCTCCTGGTACAGATGATTCAGTACAGATGAGCTCACACACACTCACCTGTACTTGCTGTGGGCTTTTGGGAAAGCATGTGTGACCTTCCACACGTGGTTGAAATTTTGTTATGTCTTTTAGTTCATTCAGTTGTGTTCCACTTACGAAAAGTCATAAAATTTCTATCACTCGTAGAAGTTCACCCTGTCTTTCCCCAAAATGTAAGAACTTGCTATTCTTTTACATTCACCTATGTTCTTCAAGAGTATCATATTGCATAATAATTTGAGGTATGCAACAAGACGTAACATAAACATCTCAGTTCACCTTACTTTCTTGGGGAAAGAAATCACTGGGTCACACACCAACTAGGGTGATAATTGTATAAGGTCCAAAAAAGAGCAAAAAATTTGATACTATCAAGGATATTTGAGGCTTTAGAATCTATACTAGGCCCTGATACTGTTGTTAATAGTCTTACATTATTAACAGGTCTTGTTACAAATTTTCAAGCAGCATCAGTAAAAATGAATGCTAAAACCCCTGCTTTTTTTTAATTTTTAACTTCAATGATTGATGAAGAAAATGGTAATAATTAACTTTTTGTTAATATTCCAGATAATTCTCAGTATGGCCTTGATCATTCTGACCTTTGAATTTTTTGACAATCAAGATGATTTTATATAGTTCTGAAGGATTAAATCCTCAATAAGCCTTACAGGCATTTGATAACACAAGTGAAATTGATACAGACAGATCAGATTACTACACTGACCAGTAATGTCCTCAACTGTGACCATAATGAAGCCCTAGATGAACAGATATAGATTATGTCCGAGTTTAATATGAAAGAAAAACTGTTCAGGATTTTGACCTCTGTGAACCGAGATGTTTACGTCTTGCTGCATACCCCTAAAATTATTATGCAATATGATATTCTCTGATTTCAAGCTCATCATAAGAATGTGCCTCATCCTGCACAACCTTACAGGAATGCTTGGATGAGGAAACATCTTTTTATTGGGGTTTGTTGATCAACATTATGAACTAAATCTTAATATGACATGTATTGTCAGTATGTATTGGTTTTTAAATCATTTTGATGAAAATGGTGTTTGCATATTTAAAGATCCACATATGTGAAAACATTTTACCAGTTTTTGGGGCAAATGAGGGTCAGAATCTAGTTCCTTCCAGACTTCTTTGCATTTTGCCAGGAATTCTTTAACATCACAATCCTTCTTCAAGTTGAAAATCAGTGGACCATATCCTGTGGTGGCAGAGTGTAAACAGTTGACCTTATCTATCTCCATGTCACCTTCACCGGCAGATATACTGGCCAAATCAACAAATACTTTCAGCTCTTTTAGTCCAGCTAGAATAACAATTGGAAAATTAAATTTAAAAAATAATACAGAAACATATAAACAGTCAATTGTAACCTAATATGCATTTACAAAATAAACTCTAAATAAAAGTGATAGCTTTGAATAGTCAAGCAAACATCCACTTTGTACCAAATACTCTAATTGATATCTTACTGATTCTTGTCTGTCTTATTTATTGGCAAAGTCAAACAATTTAAAAAAATGAACACATTACTTTAAATACTGGTGCAAGTATATGCCGGATCAATTGATTAAATGTTCTACATAATTTTTTTGTGGTTATACTTACATTTCATTGATTCTCTGAGCCATTCAACAAGTGGTTTACATTTTATAAATGTTTTCAAGCATTCAGCTCTTTTTACATTAACCTCTTTCAATATTGAGCAAGTGTTTAACAAAGAGTGGTCCAGTTTGTTCATGCTAGTGTCTACTCCATGAGTCTGTATAATATTAGAAAAAAATGTTGTCAAATATTCATGGCTGTTGACTTTTATTTGACTTAAATACTAATCTCTATCTCTAGAACTGGTAAACTTTTAATGGTAAATTTTTATAGTGTGACATCAATGCCAATGTTTAATAACCTTTTAATGACATTTTGTCTGATACATTGAGATTTAAATTTTACTAACTATTTAAATTCTAAGGTTATTCTATTTGCAAAGTGTAGATTATCTTAGTCCGTTTTGGTATAAAAATTTTTGAAAGTTTGATCATAAAAGTTATACAACATCTTAATTATTTGTATAATAAATATTTCTTGGGGTTGGAGTGTTCTTGATGAGTCATTATTAGACAAAGAGTGTGTGCATCACAATTCCATAAACTTGAGATCTTGGATAACATTTTATTTCTACATAAATATATTATAGTCAAAATACAATGACCTGTCAGGTATTTTCTACCTATTGCTCAATCAATTTCAAAAGTAGATAACAGCTGTTTAGAAAACTACTTCAATCTGTTTTCCTTAAAGCTCTTACTCAGAAAGAGCTGGACATTTAAATTGCAGCTATTCATGCATATCTCAGGTAACTTTACTGGAGAAATTGCCATTGGGTATAATGAGTTAGAAGTTTAAAAGTTACCTGAGTCACATATGAGTAGCTGCAATTTAAATGTCCAAGCTATCACTGATGAAGAGCTTTAAAGAAAACAGATTGAAGCAGTTTTCTAAACAGCTGTTATCTGTATTAATTGGTTGACCAATAGGTAGAAAATACCTGACAGGTCATTGTATTTTGACTATAAAGTAGAATATGTATAGGAGTCATACCAATTGAAGAACATCATTAATTTGACTGAAGTCCCCTTCCAGTTCAAACTCATTGACAACTTCTAAGATGGCTTCTGCTCCAATCCTACAACTTTCCAGACTTCTGTATTTCTCCACTTGATCTAGTCTTTCCTGAATCCATCCTGTATTTCCATCACTTGCAATTTGCTTAAGTTCATTTTGTATATTGACAATATTTGTTTTATTGAAGAAATGTTCAAATTCTGAAAACTTAATATCTCCACTCTCTAACTCTCTACACAACCTATTCCATTTGTCTGAGGTAGGAATCCACACCTCCTCCAAAACTTCTTTAACAGTTAATCTACAAGACTTCTGTTCGGCAAGATCATTACCTCTCTTCTCCCACAACTTAGCAAAAAGCAAACTTTGACAGTGGTCGTTTATTGTTGATAGTATTTCTAGTTCTTCTAAACTAAATTCAAATATTGAAATTATTGGCTTGTATTCACCCATGTTTTGTGTCTCATCCAAAGAAATGGTTTTCACAAGTGTGTTCAAACTAGAACTGTCCACTGTTTCAAGTGATCCTAGTGTTTGAACTAGCTTGGAATCTTCTCCTACAATTAAGAACATAAATTAATAACAAGAATTTTTTCAATAAACAACATTTTTTTTAAAGACATTAAGTAATAGAGACTTAGAAAATTAGTAAGGTAACTAATGGATCATAGGACTCTTAGAAGCATTTACAAATCTGAATTCAGAATAATACATTATCTCTATTTTGCAGTAATTTTTTTATCTTTGTGTGCGATATTATTCCATCTCACTCTACTAGTGTGAGATGGGCCCATCTCAGCTAGCTGTCAAGACGTTGTTAAGTAAACACTGTGATGTCACAATGTTACAAAACAGAGATAAACAGATTATTTTCATTTTTGAAACTGGATGTGTTTTCTCGTAATCTCATCTCAGGGCTGTCACCCTGCGATGATATAGATGAGAAATGCATCTCTATTTCAAAAACGTAAATAATCTATAATTTTACACAAAACAGAAACCAAAACAGAGAGTGAGATGGATTTTCCATAAGATGGGGACAGCCAACTTCTGAAGGGATAACATAAATTTGAGGTAAAACAAACACCAGTATTTAATTATATAGTCATCAGTAGAGGCTTCTCTGGAAAACTGGAATATCAAGATCTAGCATAACATATGAGTTGTGAATTGTAAACATCAAACATCGTGGTATTGTAATGTTACTATAGATGCACTGGAAGTCAATAATTGACAAACTGAAGTCTTTGTCTGGTTTTGATATGGCAAAAAAGAAGATAAATAAAGAACCTTAGTGAGCAAGCTAACAATACCCCACAATACCCCACACGTTCCCATTACATCATGGTGGTATTTTGTATTTAAATTTAAGTTGACCAAGTCCCCTTCTCAAAAATATGGTCCCCCATGACGAAATTTCCTGACAAATCAATCCCATCCAAGCAACTACTATAAGAAACAATTTCCCTAAGTTTCGTAAAAATCCATTAAGAAATGAGAGCACTATCTAGGCTACAACAGCATAACACACGAACGGACTGACGGATGGACAGGTCAAAAACATTATACCCCTGACAACTTCGTTGCATAGGGTATAATAAAAGAGTGAAATAGATTTATCAGAATACCAGTAATGTATCACAGTTAGGCCATGTCTATCTTATGCATATATAAGTGTTCAGAAAAGTACTGTCAACATTTTGTTTTACTGTTAATTTTATATAAAGTAAACAGTGATCAAAACCACCCATTATTTTAATACAGAGATCAAAGCACATTTTAAAAATTGAAGAATGTGTCCATGGGACACAGATGCCCCGCTAAATGAAGTCCCAAACAGGAAGTATTTGTCCAACAGGTCTGAAAGTCACTTAGGATGTACAACTTGTAATACTGAACCACCCTGCCAAATTTCAAATTGTTCTCATGTACCGTTTTTTGAGAAAAGCTTGACGGAAATTCGTACGGATGGACGGACGTACGTAAGTACGTACAAATGAAGTTCCAAACAGGAAGTAGTTGTCCAACAGGTCTGAAAGTCGCTTAGGACGTACAACTTGTTATACTGAACCACCCTGCCATATTTCAAGTTGTTCTCATGTACGGTTTCTGAGAAAAGCTTGATGGAAATTCGTATGGACGTACGTACGTCCGTATTTACAGATAGACGGACGGACATGAGTCAAACTTAATGCCCCCTGACATGTCATCTTGGGAGCATAAAAAGTCTGCAAATAAATCACCTTATGAGGAACAAACCAGCTGATGTCAGTTTGATCCCGACAAACATCAAGATGAGAGTTCAGTTCTTAAATGTTTTCTGAAAGTATGGTTTATCTAGGGCCTAGTATAGATAGTGAGCAAAATACACTCACTGGCACAAGCATTTCTAACAATATAAAGCATCAAAATATAAGTATATACCTTGACAGCTAAGACAATGCTCTACAAACTTCTGAATGACTATCTTGGTCTTCTCAAATGTCTCCAATTCAGTTTGTCGTACTGTAAGGATTGAACTAATTTTTTCCTGATCTAGACCTTTCAACATACTGACTGTCTTCAAGAAGTTTTCCCCATTCATCAGAACAAGTCTCAAGTCCTTGACTACTATACTACCATCCATCAGTTTCTCAACAACAGTTTGTAACATTACAATTATTTCTGACAATAATTTGTCACTATCAGCTTGTAAAATCTTGTCATAATTACCTGCAAAATGTTAATTTAAATATTGTTAAATTATACTTCCTGGCTAATAATGATAACTGCTACTGTGGCATCATCAACTGATCTGCTCTGAGTGGGTCACAACTGCAAATTTATTGTCTAAGAGTTTTTTATTCAACAATCAGGACCTGTGATTCACTATTATATAATGTAAGAAAAGTGAGCAGATTTACAATTGTTTGTGCATGTTTTAAAACATAACTTTTAAACATTATTAGCAGAAGATAGTGGCTTCATATTTATGATCAAGGCTTTCTTCAGTCAAGACTTTAATCAGTTTCAATTTTAAGTACATGTCTCTTTTCTAAAGAATCCTGTCAAAGTAGTTTGTTTAATTGCCAATCCACAAATAATAGCAATAAATCAGTTATTTGAAAGTTGAAATGTCAAACTTTGTTTATAATATGAATGTGACAACAATAAAAAAAAATTTTGCTTGAGATAATCAGAACTGAATGAAACTAAGAATATGTCTGACTTCCCTATTTAAAAAACAAAAAAAAAACAAAAACAAAAAAAACAAAAAAACCCAATTTTCCAGGCTCTTATAAATATCCACCCAAATATAGAACATTTCCAACCAATAATGTTTATAGGTGTAAATTTTTTGTAGTTTTTAGAACCCCAACATCAGATCCAACCGTGTATTATCTTCTGTATACTGTCTTAGGATAAAAAATCGAAGAATGTGTCCATGGGACACGGATGCCCCCGCTAAATGAAGTCCCAAACAGGAAGTAGTTGTCTGACAGGTCTGAAAGTTGCTTAGGACGTACAACTTATGATACTGAACCACCCTGCCAAATTTAAAATTGTTCTCATGTACGTTTCTGAGAAAAGCTTGACGGAAATTCGTACATACGGACGGACGTATTTACGTACAAATGAAGTCCCAAACTGGAAGTAGTTGTCCGACAGGTCTGAAAGTCGCTTAGGACATACAACTTGTTATACTGAACCACCCTGCCAAATTTCAAATTGTTCTCATGTACGGTTTCTGAGAAAAGCTTGACAGAAATTCGTTCGGACGTACGGACGGACGGACACGAGTAAAACTTAATGCCCCCCGATATGTCGTCGTGGGGGCATAAAAATCGTAGAATGTGTCCATGGGACACGGATGCCCCCGCTAAATGAAGTCCCAAACAGGAAGTAGTTGTCCGACAGGTCTGAAAGTTGCTTAGGACGTACAACTTATGATACTGAACCACCCTGCCAAATTTAAAATTGTTCTCATGTACGGTTTCTGAGAAAAGCTTGACGGAAATTCGTACATACGGACGGACGTATTTACGTACAAATGAAGTCCCAAACAGGAAGTAGTTGTCCGACAGGTCTGAAAGTCGCTTAGGACATACAACTTGTTATACTGAACCACCCTGCCAAATTTCAAATTGTTCTCATGTACGGTTTCTGAGAAAAGCTTGACGGAAATTCGTTCAGACGTACGGACGGCGCGACGGACAAGAGTAAAACTTAATGCCCCCCCGATATGTCGTCGCGGGGGCATAAAAATCGAAGAATGTGTCCATGGGACACGGATGCCCCCGCTAAATGAAGTCCCAAACAGGAAGTAGTTGTCCGACAGGTCTGAAAGTTGCTTAGGACCTACAACTTATGATACTGAACCACCCTGCCAAATTTAAAATTGTTCTCATGTACGGTTTCTGAGAAAAGCTTGACGGAAATTCGTACATACAGACGGACGTATTTACGTACAAATGAAGTCCCAAACAGGAAGTAGTTGTCCGACAGGTCTGAAAGTCGCTTAGGACATACAACTTGTTATACTGAACCACCCTGCCAAATTTCAAATTGTTCTCATGTACGGTTTCTGAGAAAAGCTTGACGGAAATTCGTTCGGACGTACGACAGAAAGACGGACATGAGCAGGGCTTTCAACCAATTTTAGAGTAGGTGTCTCCAAAAGAAAAAGTAGGCAACCACTCAAGACGTTGCCGGCAGTTGCGCCGAGCTTGCTCCGCGCCTATTTCGGCCGGTGGTCTGGGGGCCGCTCAAGGCCGCCAGAAGCTCTGGGGTAAATAACGCAAAATCCTGCATTCTGGCAGTCTCCTGGAACTAAACTTTAGTTTTTCAAATGACCCTTTTTTACTTAAAATTTTTAACTTTTTGCCTATCTTCTTAGAAATTTGTATGTCTCATATCAACAAATGAGATGCCAAGTTTAGGTTGTATTTTCAATTTATTATGATTTCAAATTTTTACATGTTCATTGTTGCTTTTTCTTTCAGTGCTTGATGTTTTGAGACAAGTAGACAACATTTTGAGAATTAAGTTGTATTAAAGTGTATCAATTCAAAATTGTTTGGTTTCTTTTCTTTATCATGTTTATCAAAACATTTTTTTTTCATGTTCTGTTCTATTGACATGATTGTGATGTTATTGACATGTATTAACATTTATGAAATAAAAGTTGACTGTCAGCAGTTTTCACGTTTTTGCAATAGAGCAAGCAGCAAATTCAATGCAAATTATTATTATTTTTTTTTTTTTTCAATTTGGGCAGATACAGTGTGCCAAATAGATATATTTTGGGGGTGCATCCCCCTTTTCAACCAAGTTGCCATGAAAGACAAGTCCTTCAGATGGACATCTTTTTCTCACATTTTACACAATACAGATAGTTTCATATTTTTACTTTGTAGTACATTTTCTGTCTCGCTGAAATTATATTTTGGGCCACGTGGGACGGGCTTTATAAAAAAGACAACAAGTAACAAGTGTCAACTGTTCTTCTATTTAATTTATTACATCATATTTCGTTTGTTACTTGGAGATTTTCTTAAGTGCACATATTAGTCGACGCAAGTCAGCTTATATTACTTTTAGTCTACTGAGGATTTTATAAGGATTAGGACCGACACATCCGTTGTGGAAGTGGTTCACCTGATAAAGGCGGTTTTTACAGATTTGGTAACTGGTAACATAAAAATAAGCTTCATATTCAATGTTTCTGTTGCTTTGAAACATACCTGTGTGATCTCTTCGGGTTTTCTTAAAACCAAAACCAAACCGGGTTGTATTTGATCGTTTCATGAAAACATCTCGTGTTTTATTAATTTTTCAGAACACCTCAAGGTCTTTTCGTTTTATAAACGTCCATATCTGATGAAACCTTCCGAGTAATCAACCCTAATTATAGACGACAAATCAGCGACCGGTAAATCTCTCAAATTTAGCATAAATAAACATCATGTTTTACTTCCTCAATGCTAATGATATTTACCGGCATCGATAAATTAAGATAAGGAGAATTACGACACATATTTTTTTGTAACTTTTATTACTTTTCTGGACATTAAAGTAGCCGGTGCTTTTGGTGAGAGTAGGCGGCGGAATTCCGCCTCCTACTGCCTACTTTTGAAAGCCCTGCATGAGTAAAACTTAATGCCCCCCGATATGTCGTCGCGGGGGCATAAAAATTTCTTCTGGTGTAATATATGCAAATAATTGGTTTATTGGAACAAAAATCATTGAGCAAGCCTGTAATATAATGAAATTATTATAAGACAGATTCATTTGAAATGAACAGAGTTTTCTTCCTTCAGCAAAAAAAGGAAACACATGTATTGCATAAAGAACATCATATGGCGGTTTCCATATAGCACCCCATATCAACCAGAGACATAAATATTATCCCAAGAGCTCTGCTCAAGGGACGATTTTTGTTGAGGCTTGACTTGTGGTTCGACATATAAACAGTCATATCATATTCTGTTTTACGCACATACTTCAAACCATGCCTAATTGTTTTCATTTTATTGTAATGAATAAAGCAGTTATTGATGTCATTTCTATACTGATATTCATATTAACCCACAGTATATGATCATATTGGGATGACAATTATTTATAAAGTCAAATTTTGATAGCTCATACTCAAGGGGCCGATAAAGTGTTAGAGAAATCAGGAGTTCAAGAAACGAAACCGGGTCTTGCTATTGCCTGAAATAGTTCATGAACGGACTGGAATCTTTTTCAATTTGTATATTTCAATTGTTTTCCTGTCACAATTGGATCAATAAAATTGTGTCTATTTATTGTATTGGGTATGTAAACCTTGTTGTTGTTTTTGTTAAAATAGAAATGTTTACTGTTATTTTTCTTGTTTAATTTTACACAAAAGTGTTGATTAGATGTGTAAATAGGTAATTATTGCATGATGTAAGTGTGTCAATGACTTTGATATTCAATCACAATTTATGGCAATTTCTTTTAGTATATTGTAATTAATTAAAACAAATTTCAACAAATCTACTGACAAAGGCTTAAATAAATACAAATTGATGACAGTTTGGTCATAAAGAAATAATTATTAGAGATTATATCATTATAGACCAAGCTTGGCGTGTTACAGGTATGTTTCTATCCTCACATCTTTTATGAACCAAGCCTTATCTATAATTTTAGTTAGAGTTATTCATGGTTTGTACAATGAATTGAGACCTCTAATTTAGTTCTAGTTTTTGAAAAATCAAAGCATTTTAACATTGATTGTACAGGGGAAAGTTCTGTACTTTCATAGGTGTTCCAGAAATCCAGGGTGTTCAAGTTATCAGAGTTTAAGCTACTGAAGTTAGACTGTATACAACAAGTATTAGCTTTCCCAAAAAAGCTAGCCTTCTCTAAGCTTCATTTTTCTTTGTGGACAAAAATATTTACTGTTTTATAATGTTAAATGGCAATATGTATTGTTACTTTTTACATCACTTCATTATAAGTACACAAGACAGCAATTGAAGCATGCACTGTGCTAATCATCTATTGATGCATCATACGTGGTAAGATGGTTGATGTGAATCATGTCATTAGCAGGAAAAGATTTAAAATTTTTCTCCTAACTGGAGTCATTTGTCCATAAAATACAGATCAGAGGCAGAATTCAAGAATGCATTGGGGTTAGTTCCTAGATGCATCATATTCAATATAGTTGATGTAGACCTGTTCGTGAAAATATCAGGCTTTTGAATTTCCATGTTTCTCTGTTAAAGTTTTATGATACAATTTTAAGATAAACATACAAAAATCAATGCCACTTTCCTTTTAAAACAGTTTTTTTCCCATTATCTTGCATATTTTTTCAATTTGTTTATGATACAATTTTATGATAAACATACACAAATCATTCCTTCCCCAATAAAAACTGAACGCCATGATATAGCTGAAAAATTGCTGAAAGTGGCATTAAACACCATCAAACAAACAACATTGCCACTTTCCTATAAAAACAGTTTGATTCCCATAATCTTGCATATTTCTTCTCATTTTTTATTGTAACCGATTCAGGATAGCTCGGCTTTTCTCGAGTGGCTACGAATGGCGGTCGGCCTATTATGATTGCTACCACCCCGTAATCATGCCGGGTTTTCATCCCTAACTTTGCTCTGCTTATTTGTTGGCCAATCGGCACCTATCTGCCGATTTAGCAGCCAATAAAGAAACAGCATGGTTTATCTGTTTTCATTGAGGCACGACTGGTTTCTGAAGTTTACCTTTTGATTATTTATCCCATCTCGCATGCAAGACAGGAAAAACTGCTACATTATATAGTTTTACAGATATTTTGCTCTTTTAAGTATGTCTGGCTGTTAGATTGAAATGTTTTTAGGCAGAAGTAGTTTTGTACTATATTATTTTTTTTTATGGCAATCATAAATGTTGTATGTCAATGCCCTCCTGGGGCCCTAATATGGTTAATAAACATGCTTGTATTTGTATTCCATGATAATATCACATTTGATGTCATGTTTGACTGTAACTTTGTATTTTTTGTTTCCTTTTTGGTTGTTTGTAATTTCCTTAACAAATCTGTGTCATGGTTGATAACATCATACGTATCAGCAGAGCAAGCTTGACACAGATTTAAATCACTTAAAAATTATGTTTTATGCAAAATTTATATAAGGATTGTTAGTTATAATACACCTGCTTCCCTTATAAACAATTGTTCTGGGCTTTAAAAAATGGGACCTGATTTTGTGACACAACATATATTTTGAACAAACTCTTATTTATTGACTAACCCATGATAATAATACATGTATTTCAAATACTCACAATAAATTTCCATGTATGTAGGAAATGCTGTGAATGACAGTATATGTTCTAAACACAAACTTCCACTCTCTAGTTTTTCTGCTGCAAAAGTTTTCATCATTACTTCTGACAACAATGATCCATATCTCATTAACTGAATATCTTCTGGCATCTTTCTCCAGTTAAAATTAGCCTTTTCAACTGCCTGTACAAAGAAGATACATTAATATAGGACTATTTAAAATTTTCAAGACTCATTATTCATTAAATCATCACATAAGCAGCAACTACTACAAGTATGACTATTACATTAATAGTCTGCTATTTTCAACTTCTGTTTGCATTTATATAGGGAAAAAAATTTAGCCTTCCACTAAATTTCCCACCATACAATTATGATTAAAACAATACTATGTAATGGTTATGGTACATGTATTGTTTATATTATCCAGACTTCATGATACCATTATTGTATCCAAGACATATACATGGAGCAGATGACAGGTTTTGAATAAACTTTTGATTCCAAGAATAAATTATTGTTATTTATTTACAATAATTACATATAAAGCATTGCAATTATAAGCACTTTACCAGTGAGTATAAATAGGATTACCAACCTTATAAAAGTGCTTAAACTATAGATATACGATCTCCAATTGGTACTTGTTGCTTCTGTTGATTCATAACATGTAAGAGGTTACTTTAAGAACTGACAGGCCTCAAGTTAAAATATTAAACTACGGTCCGTCAATGCCATCAAGCCCTTGCAAGAATTTCTACTCAATGACTCAGTAGTAAAACAGGCATATCAATGTTCTTCTTGAACAAATATTGTGCTCTCATAATCTGTTATGTCTGGCCATTGAATGGATTTGTCTTAATCCAAGATTGGACCCGAGTGTTAAAACTGACTTTTGGAACCAGTTTTAAAGGTGCAAATCCTAACATGGGTTTTCTAGTGACTTGTGGTAATGCACAGAAATCCAGATCTAGGGCAGTGATGATCGTGATTTAATATTTCATAATGCATTAATAAAAAAAGTACAGTACTAGTATGTAATTTATGTAACAGCTAACTATTTGAAAATTCAAATGATTGTATTTCACTTATTTACCTGAGATATCAGTTTTATTGTTTACCAAATTAGTACACGTATTGCAAATCAACTTCAATTTAAATGCAAACAATTCCCGAGATGCATGTGAAGCGTACCCAGGGTACTTAAAATTTGAGAAATGGTACCCTATCAGACTATTTCAGATGTAGTGGTACCCAGTGTACTGTGGCTTAACATAAACGTCCCCAAATTTTAATTTTGAATCAAATCCATTATTTTTCAACAGTGCTCATAAACATGCACATAATCAAAACAAACTTAACTAACTGTAAACTATAACAAACCGCCATTCTTCTATTTATAATTGTAGACCAAATACAGGTAGGAAATTAACGTAATCTCGCGATACTTACCACACCGGTTAAGTTTATGTTAAGCAACAGTACCCTAGGTACCAATACATCTGAAATAGTCCGATAGGGTACCATTTCTCAAATTTTAAGTACCCGTACGCTGATATAGTACCCAGGTCGACAATGACCCGTTCAGGCGAAATAAGCAATCTGACAAACCATACGCTAGATCAAAATATACAAGTCTATTTGTGCCAGGTAATTATTCATCAAGGATATTAGCAATACTAACTTTCAAAGCCACTTGACTAAGTATTTCTTGTACTTTTCCAGTGAACATTTGGAAGTTCATGCAGTATATTTCCAGTATTTTTGCAGCATTCTAAAAAAGAAAAACAATATTCAAAGCATTGCCTAACTACAATAAATTTCAAGTTTAAAAATGTTTTTTCATAAATGAGAAAATCAAGAATCAATGCAAACCGAACTGAGAGAATTATGACCATGGTAATGTAATGCCACCTCTATGCTCTAACATGTTTTAGAGGACAATATTGAAAGATTTCGTGTGATCTCCTTTGTTAAAACAAAAGAGCTTTTAGGTCAAAAAAATGTTACCAAAATGCCTGAAATGTATTAAGTTAACTATTCCAAAATAGTAAAGAAAGATTTGTTCAAACAAAAAAAACTTAAAAACATTTAGCAAGCAGAGCTTTAAAACTTAGTAATTATAAATGCTAAATGTCATATCTGCATAATACAAAATTAAAGTTATACCTTGCCCTGTAAAGCTGTCTTCAAATCATTTTCTAGATACAGAACATAACTTTCTTTAATTTTGCCATCTAGGACTTTAATGTTGAAAGCTGAATTCCATGTCTGGACAAAAAAAGAACTTTTAAAGATTTTTTATATAATCACAACATGTGCATTCACCTACAAAGTAGTTGATAGAATTGCAGCACATCATCAAAGAGAATTTTATATATCCTCAGTCAAATAAGTAACAATTACCATATACATGTATGGGCAAATTTCATTGAAATCCCACAGAAACTCAAGGGGAAGTTGAGGATAAATCTCCTGATAAAATCAGATTATAACTGCAGGATTTTCTATCACTGAGACACATTTTGCCCTTTTCTACCACTTATATCTTAAAAAGTGTAAAAGATTGGAAAAATTTTGTTGACATAATGTTGAAAACTCATTCAATGAAGAATGCAGTGAAAAATCTACATACAAAATCAGATTCAAAAATAAAAATTTAAATGATAGTTGAAAAACAAACTGTACTTTTTGACTCCATATAGTAAAACAAGATAAAGTCCACAAGATGACATTAATATTTACTAAAATTATTACACCAGTTGTCCCCGTTTACTCTATCTGTTAATCATGAAAGAGTTACATAACAGTATAAAAATAAATGTTTTTTAATTTAAAAAATGAAGTCACTGAAAAATCCTCATTAAAATCTGGAAAATATAAATAGTGGACAAATTACATATTTGGTTTTATCCTGCAATCGTTACATTTGCTGTACAATAAAGGTAGCCGAATAAATTTTTGCTTTATTCGGCAGTGCCGAATAAAGTCTCCTGGTACTCTTGTCCTCGCTTCTAACGATATTTAGCATTACGTTCTGGTTTACGACATGTTGTCGAATGCGATATTTGTTTGTGACGTCAGGCTATCACTAGAAAACGCGCCGAAAATTTCATGTCAGAAATAGGCTAAAAGTGCAAATTTTTCATGTTTTTCATCGCTGTAAAATATATTTTAGGGTTGCAGGATAAAAACAATATTCGTACAGTGTCAGAAAATATAAAGTTTATTTGTACTCGCCGCGAAACAGGTGAGAAATGCTCGGCAGAGCCTCGCATTTCTTCCTGTTTCTAAGGCTCGTACAAATAAATTTTATATTTTCTGACACTGAACGAATATTGTATATATCTTCGACCATGTATCTAAAAATTCCAAAATCTGAAATGTTTAGGTTACAAAGCCAGTACCTTAAAAAGTGGGTATTGATTTACAAGTTGTTTTATATAATAAAGTGTAAAGGCTTTGTCAGAAACTGCAAGAAGAGATGATTATACCAGGTAGGTTCTGTCATCTTTAAAATCTGCTGAAAAATGACTACATTCCCTAATGAGAAAATTTCCCTTGACAATCCATAAAAGCAAGTGCACAACTTCAATATAATCTTTCTGTGACACTCCCAAGTTTGGAGAAACCAGAAAAATAAACCAAACAATTCCATAATAGCAAATTCAATATATGTGCAATCTGGGATAAAAGCTGTAGTGGAGGTTGATTACACAAAATAGATACCCCATTTTCCCTGCTGGCCTTACCATAAAAGTAGAGTTTGCACTTCATTTAACTCAGCCAAAAAATGCAAACTACTGAGAAATTCTGATGACCTACTTAACTATTGAAAAATCATATGTTGTCAAAAACATCAAAAAAAAAAGGACTAAATCAGATGAAAAACCTTTAAAATTATATTTATATTAATACAGCAATGTTTGTTCCATTTCTCCAAAATAGTAGGGGTCAGTATAATCAAGATCAATTGTAAACTTTATTTTGTCCCATGGACCATCATGGTAAAATATAAAAACAACACTAGTAGGTAAACTATATCAAAATCAGAAATGTTAATATTTATCACTAATCAATAAAATTGGAAGAAACCCATCACCATAAATTCAATGCTATACCTAGTATACGATACCGAAAATGGTTTACAAAACTGTTTGTGACTATCATGGTAAAGTTATTAAAGTCTCCCCCTCAGCCTGAGCATAATGAATTTTATCGTGGAATCATATTAGCTCAATCATGTTGCCATTGTAAAACCTAAGAGCATTTATGTTCCATTTTCAACACTTCATATATTAAGTCATAGTTAAATAAATCACTTACTCATTACCATTACATCTGATAACTCATGTGATGAAAAAAACACATTACAGTTTAATGAACATGACTGAGTGATTCCATGCCAGATTGCAGAATCCCCAATTGCCGATTCCCAAATTGCCAAATAAAACAAATTTATGCTAAAATATTTTTTATTAAAGGAATTACTTACAACTTATTTAAATTGGTTAGCGATAGTTAAAACAACTAGAGGCTCCCAGGAGCCTGTAATCGCTCACCTGGAATCCAAATGACTTCAACTATATTTAAACGTCCTGAATATAGCTGAAATATTGCTTGCTGGACGTTAAACATCAATCAATCAATCAATCAATCAACTATATTTAAATTTTTGAAATTAACAGTTTCAGTCTAGTTGTTATAGCTTTTAAGTTACTGTGCAAAAACTAAACATTTCTTCAAAAATTTTAGTTAAATACAATAACTCCTATAAGGTGCCATCAGACAATTTCTGAAAATTAAATGGTTTGTAGGCATTGTCCTTTAGGGTACTTTAGAAATTTACAGTTTTACTCTACTAGTAGGTGTGTTATAGACTAATTTATAATTCAAAAACTGTTCATTTGTCCAAATTCATAATGAAAGGGCAATAACTCCTATAAAGAGTCATCTTGCAATTTTGGACTAAGCAATCATTTGTAGGGCTTCTATTGCTGATCATTTGTGCAATTTACAGTTTCAATCTAGCTGCTATAGTTTTCAAGTTACAGGACAAAAATGGAAAATTTCATAACAAAATTGTCATTTAAGGGCAATAACCCCTATAAGGAGTCATCTGACAATTTCAGACCAATTTAAGTGAATTGTAGGGCTTTTAATGCTGATCATTTTTGCAATTTATAATTTCACTCTAGCTGTTATGGTTTTTAAGTTACAGGACAAAAACGGAAAATTTCATAAAAAATTGCGATTTAAGGGCAATAACTCCTATAAGGAGTCATCTGACAATTTCAGACTTATATAGTAATTTGTAGGGCTTGTATTGCTGATCATTTTTGCTATTAACAGTTTCACTCTAGCTGTTACAGTTTTTAAGTTACAGGACAAAAACGGAAAATTTCATAAAAAATTGTCATTTATGGGCAATAACTTATTTAAGGAGTTGTCTGACAATTTCAGACCAATCAAGTGAATTGTAGGGCCTTTATTGCTGATCATTTGTGCAATTTACAGTTTCAATCTAGCTGCTATAGTTTTCAAGTCACAGGACAAAAACGGAAAATTTCATAAAAAATTGCCATTTAAGGGCAATAACTCCTATAAGGAGTCATCTGACAATTTCAGACTAATATAGTGAATTGTAGGGCTTGTATTGCTGATTATTTTTGCTATTTACAGTTTTACTCTAGCTGTTATAGTTTTAAAGTTACAGGACAAAAACGGAAAATTTCATAAAAAATTGCCATTTAAGGGCAATAACTCATATAAGGAGTCATTTGACTATTTCCGACCAATCAAGTGAATTGTAGGGCTTTTATTGCTGATCATTTTTGCCATTTACAGTTTCACTCTACCTTGTATAGTTTTCAGGTTATATTGTAAATACCAAAAATTTTGTCAAAAATCATCAATAAAGGGCAATAACTCCTACAAGAAGCCAATACACAACTTCACACTAATAGCAACTATTGTAGACCTTAATGTGCTGATCAATTTGAAGTAACGGTTTTCTCTATAGCTATTATAATTTTTGAGATAATGATCAAAAACCTGTGTTGACCCCATGTTATATTTTTAGTAACAGAGGCCATATTTGTCTGTTGATCAACACCCTGGGTATAAACTTGAAACTAGGAACCCTAAGGATGATTTTGGCCAAGTTTGAAAAAAATTGGCCCAGTGGTTTCAGAGGAGAAGATTTTTGAAAAAGTTTACGACGGATGACAGACGACGGACTACAGACGACGGACGACGGACGCCAAGTGATGGCAAAAGCTCACATGGACCTTCGGTCCAGGTGAGCTAAAAATTGATTAACTTTGTGTAACTGAAAACACAACCTTTTCGCAACACAAGCTGATGTACTGAGTTCAACGAGTAACTGGACATTCTGGAGTAAAATGCTTTGTCAAAGAGCTGCAGTCATAATCTGACGATTCCAATATGAGAGGTGTACAACACTTATTCGACGCTGACATTATGCACCACTTTAGATGATGATATATTTGTTGCTTTGTTATAAATATAGTGATTGATGGTAAATTAATGAAAAAATTTATAGGTCTATCTATTGTTTTTTTTATTATTTAAATATATAAACAATACAAACAACTTATCTGACAAAACATTATATTTGTCTAAAATCATTAATAACATAGAATTAGTTTAACTTTTTTCATTGTTGGCAATTTGGGAATCGGCTAACTGGACTCGGAAACATGGGATTCGTCAAATTTGGAATCGGCAATCTGGGATGCTACCAACTGAGTATTTCTTGGAGGTCAACATTAATATCTACAATGACAATGTGCAATACATGTAATTACCTTTAAGTAGGCCAATTCTTCATTAATAAAATGCTCATTGGTAAGCCAATTTGATAGTACTTTTGTAACATCTGAGAATATTCTACAGTGATTATCCTTAAATTCTAGACTTTTGTCATCAGTTTTCAAAGCCTTCAAACCATTTAGTATTTTGTCAAACTTGTCCACATTCACTAGAAATGCTCCAAAACAAGGCAAGTGAAGATCCCTGTTACTTATACACAGCCTCATACTTTCTTTGAAAACATCTTCTGCTATTTTGTATGCCCTCCATGAATTCTTTAATTCAGTTAAAGTCCTTAAAAGAGACAAACAATCATATAAATATATTCCTCTCAAATTAAATTAAATATCTATTTCACATTCAAATCTATTTATTTTTTTAAACTTGTTTTCTCAGGCTGAATATTGCTGAAAAACTTCCAACCATTCGATGCTGTCTGTCTGTCATTCTATCCATCCATCATTAAATAAATGGCTGATAAGATACATGTAAATTATCAATGTAAATATGTTATTAATATGACATCGAAGAGAGCATATCCTGTTACACAACATTTTTATTGTGTCAACATAATGTGGGGGAGGGGGATGCCCTGTCTGTTCTCATATATCACTGCCTTTTAATTGGTGATGACATTGTTCCCACCAATCAGATGATACAATCAATTAGCACTGGACAGCCATGTGACTCTGAGGTGGTCTGACCTTAGTCACAAGGGCACACACATGCACACATTGCATTGTTTCTGGGTTTGGTTTTTTGGTACATTAACGCATGGGTTCCAAGATAAAAAGATAAGCCCGCCTCCTAAGTTATTGTTTCTATGCACAACAAGCTTCTTTCTAAATGGCGGCTCAGCATCATCATGATGCCAATATTACTACTGATTGTCTTGACAATAATTCCCGAAAAATAGATATTTCATACCTACCAGAAAGTAATTTCTTATCCAAAAAGGTTTTAGAAAAAGGGTTGAATTATTTCACTCAGGATTATATTCACGATAACAGAATATCTGAAATAAATTGTACTGTCCGCATTGATGCCAGATGCTGGCAATCTGTGAGAAAAAGTTAATCACCTCACAGTCTTAATATTGAAATTGGACTTGAACCAAAACTTTCAGAATCCTATTGCACATGTAAAGCTGGGTATGTTTTTTTTTCTAAATTATAACTGCTAATTAATTGGATAAAGATGTATCGATATAATAAAAAAAAAACAGATGTAACTAAAGAAAATTGTTTTTTTTCTCTGTGTTTAAAGTACTGCCCGCGCTTCAAATTGGCAAATTTCAAAGCCGAAAAAAGAACATAAAATCTGGTGAAAAAAATACATGAAACGTTATGTAAGTAATGTTCATTTACAATTACAAAAGTCAATTATATAATTATATATAAATCCAATAGTTTTTACACAGAAACACATTGTTCCTCTCCCATTTCTTATATATCATAATTGAATTAGGGTAGATTCACTAACACTAACAGACTTAAAATTTAAATAAAATCAATTTGAAATTGAAGACTTGCACACAATCACATAATCATTTATTCTTTTTAGACTCATCGGGCATTGTTCTCACATAGTAGGGTTGCTTAAATCTCTACAAGGATTGCAGCTGCTTTGTGTTTATTTATTTTGATAATATTGAGCTGATCATTGGGACCTCCACACGCTTTAATCCAGAATAGACATTTCTCTGAATCTCTTTTAGTCTTTGGAAATGGTATAAATATGTATCCTTTCATTCGATCTGGGTACCTTTCATTGGAATTACATGTACCCCATTCACATCTAAGAACCATTTTCTTAAAATGATTGAAAATTACGCCGTTCCCACAACTGTAAAAGTTGTTTGCTTGTGGGACAAAATGGCGGAAGCTTTGTTTACACATCGCCTAATTATAACTAAGCGTTCTGATTGGATAGTAAAAATAAAATACGAATCATGAATTAAGGGGGGGGGGGAGGGGCAATCTCTAAAGTCTTGTATTTATACATTAAATAACTGATGATTACATTTATATATGACTAATCTGGGTTTTCTTATCAAAGGCTCTCTGAGGCACTGGTGTATTAATTGCTCACATGGACAATGTGTGACCCAGATGAGTAAGAGAAACAGACCTGCTAATATCAATATAAACAAAGAAGTATTTAATCATTTCTTGGATAGAAGTTTTACAAATACAATATTTAAATAAAAGTACACTGGAGGTTCTCACAGAATGTTACAGGTAAACTGTCTATTTGTGTCTTGTTTCATTTTTGCTCGGCTATAAATGATTTTTTCAGTGTCAGTAGACATAAGAGGTTTCCACTGCTGATGCATTGTACATATCTTAGGATTTAATGTAATCCTCACAATTTTTAAATTATACAGCACTTACATTGAGTTTTTGGAAACAGGTTGTGACATTATTTGATTTTTCTTTTTAACAGCAGGAACAAGATTGATGATGATTTTTCATACCCATTCTTTTCATATTATAAGTCATAATGTCAATAAAATAGCACCATGGCAACTCATGAAGAAACTTCTCAAAGCCATATGGACATGCTTCCTTGTGAAAACATAGATTAGTTTTTACATCCATCCATTTTGTGTTTTAATTATGATTAGTCTTGGAAGCATTGATGCAGGAAAATCTAAAATTAGGCAAAAATATTCTATTAATTATCTAACGTTGCATGCCTGCTATTATGTGAAAGAAGGATAATAAAACTTACATGTTTGGTTCTTTATAGCACTGACTTGAAACCATCTGCAAAATCTTCTGCAAAGTTGGCTGAAAGAAAATGAATATTGTTTAAAAAAATTATCTTCCAGTAATCCAGTAATGAACAATCTACAGAATTGCAATAAGTATGATGTTTACATTTTACATATCATATCATATGATTTTCTCTGGCTATTCAAGTACAAGAAAATTACAGATTTTTATTATAGTCAAAATACAATGACCTAGCTGTCAGGTATTTTTACCTATTGCTCAACCAATTCCAAAAATAAAAAACATCTGTTGAGAAAACTGCATCAATCTGTTTTCTTTAAAGCTTTCCGCTGCGAGCAACAACTACTGTATTGGAGAATGGTGTCTAGAAGTGAATAATTGGCTTGGTGTCCAATTTCAGTGCATGAGATGCACATTTAGTATGGCCATGGGCACTGGCGTAGTGCAAGGAAATATGGCCCAAGAGGTTCCGAGTGTCAGGTGTGGATCGGCAGTAAATTACGATACAGTAGTGGACCTGTGTGCTGCTCGGGATGGTTGAAAAGTTGTATATGTGTAATGCATCTGTAGGAATCACACTTATTCCTAAAAGTAATTAGGGATTTTTATTTGTTTGACTGGCCGTTATAAAATTGTATGTGACCACATGTTATGGAATTAATTGTTTTAATAATATTTCCACTTGTACTAGTACTTTAAATTTGGGGAAAGAAAAAACAGTTAAGCTTTGTTACAATACAGACATGAGATTATTAGAGAGATATGTTTATTATGATATATTTGTACATATACATGAAGATGTATATTTTATGTACTTAAGTAGAATAAATTGGTGTTATGAACATGGTGTCAACTTTGTAACCTGTAATTAATAATGCAACAAGAAAGGTTGGTGAAATTTTTGGTGGCAGCGATGGGATTTGAACGTAACAATTCAAACTTTATGTCACCATAAATCTATCACATTTTAGTATTTATTGAGGAACTATGCCATCAGTATACTGTATCACATATATATTGATTCTTCATGCAAACCTTATTTAGCAAATGTGCGTACATTATTGTTTCCATTTAGACAACATTAACATGCTTTTGGCATGTTGCCTGGAAAGGCTGGCTTCTTGATCATGGGAACAACAATGTTTCTTTCAAGAACACTTAAGAATTACATGCAGCTGTAGACCAGACTCTTATCTCATTCTGTTATGTACAATCCTCACTGCATGCTCCGTGTGCAGATGAGAACTTTATTTAATTACCATACATGTCATCATAAGTGCACTTTCTTTTAAGCTCATCAGTGGGTTATGTTAGTTTGTTTCATATGATATTAGTAGCGGATTGACAAATATGACGATACAGCATAAAAAAAAATAATAATATACAAGTCTAGAAGATTATGCAATGAAACAAATGACTGTGTTTCTTGTCAAAAATTTAGACACAGGCTGACCAATGAATGGCTTTAGTCATTGAGTGTCAATATAAATAAATAACATAAACAATCATAACATATTGATCTTAAACTTTCTCACTCCAACTGAACCCAAAACTATTTTATAGTTGCTTCCCAGTCCTCCACCCGCGGACGTGCCATGCTGTTACTTAGCTTTACTCAAATATTCCAACAAGATGTAATCAAAATTATCAAGGTGACAAATTCATTACGCCAGACGCACGTTTCGTCTACTTATACTCATCAGTGGCGTTTAACTCTACATGTTTAAGATATTCTTCATTGGGAGATGGAATAATATTTTTTTTTCATTGGGAGATGGAATAATATAAGTCCACTGGGATCGTGTAAATACACAATACAGGCAGTTCAAAATATTATATAAAGAGTCTAAAGAAAGCTGCTAAGCCAGTACACTTATTTAGTAACGGATCGACAAACACGACGATACAGAATAAACAAAAATTAATAATATACAAGTCTAGAAGATTATGCAATGATACAAATGACGGTTTTTCTTGTCAAAAATTTAGACAAAGACTGACCAACGAATGGCCTTAGTCATTGAGTGTTGTGTCAATATAAATAAATAACGTAAACAAGTCGTAACATATTGATCTTAAACTTTCTCACTCCAACTGAACCCAAAACTTTTTTATAGTTGCTTCCCAGTCCGCCACCCGCGGACGTGCCATGCTGTTACTTAGCTTTACTCAAATATTCCAACAAGATGTAATCAAAATTATCAAGGTGACAAATTCATTACACCAGACGCAAAGAGCTATAATCAGTTCCATGTGGAACAGCTGATTTGATGACAAAATATATATATTGTTTTATCATGCTCAATACAATGATTTTAATCAGTTAACATTTATATGTAAATATACAAAATTGAAATTCTGATGTAGGGAAGAAACTGATGCCAATGTATATCAGTAAAAGAGTTTTACCTGCACAACTTGTACATAAAAACATATTATTTTTTCCACACATTTTTAATCTTATTTTATCGCTTTCCCTTTTATCCCTAAACAGTGGGGTTTTAGGTTTTAGTGAGAATTTTTCAGCAAAAACTTTAAACAGGACAGGACCAAGCCATTGCTACCAGTATATATGCAAAATGAGTTTTACCTGCACTTAATAGAAACATCTTTCTTATTTTTTATATATTTTGAAGACAGCATTTCTTTTAATGCCATCAAACATTCAGACAATTGATAACAAGTCAGTCATTCCAGAAAAATGGGCCTTCTTTTTTTGTTCAAATTTGACTACATGTTGCTTGCTGGTTGTGCAATTATAATATAATAAAATGTTTTTATGCTTTCATTCTTTAGACTATGGTCAAAAAAAGAAAAACAAATTAAGAACCTATCATTTTTTGATAGACATTTTGTCTTACTGGGGCTGGAAATGTACTGGAAAATGCAATTTTTCTGTGTCGCATCCGAAATAACAGAAAAACGGTGGCTGAATACGCAGATTTTAAATATGAAATGTGGAAGTTTTTTTTACAAGAAAAGTTACAGATAACTATATAGATTCAAACTGCATTAGCATAGAAAATATCAACAAGAATCTATCTTTGTGTTCAATTTTAAATTGTTGTCGCCAAACTGTATACAACATCCGTAACAAGAATCTAGACCAGCATAGAAAGCCTTTGTTAGCGAAAATTGGAAGGTAATACTCTTGTTTATAAGTTGAAATTAGACAAAGAATAAGAACCTTACTTAAATTATTAATGATATAAGTCAATTTCAAAACTACGAATCAAAACGTAGTATATGCTAAAACTATCTTAGTCATAACACAATATTCCATTTTAATCATACATTTTCTCTCCTGTCGTCGTTACAGATGTCAAAAAGTCACCAATGGTACGGAAATAAGAAATATCATCATAACACAAAAGAACTTTATTCATGTGTCTAAGTGCAAAAAATCATAAAATAGCAGAGTAATTTGATTCATTTTGTTATTTTATTTATTACAGAACACCACTGTCCACTGCAATTTGAATTTGATGATGGATCTAGACTAAAAATGAGATTATTTTTTTTTTTTTTTCGTGGTTTTAGCATATATTTTTTTTTAGAATTATTTTTTAGATGTACAAATTATTCCAAAAGTTTAAAAAGCCAAATTCCAAAACTTTTAACTCAAATAATATTTAAGTTAATTAAAATATTTTTAAAGATTCTATAACAGCATAACTTCCGTGACAAATTATGTGCTCATAAAAATGTTATGGTGTAAAATTCTAATTCATGGTTCTCTTATAAAGTTTTTTTCTGAACGCGTTTCTATAGACATAGTAAAAAGCTTTATTCTGATTGGAAACATCTGATGAATTACAATTGTTGTTTATGTTGTTGTATGATGTTCGTTTATAAATAAATTTTTGTTTTACTCTTGATTATTCAATGTTTATGCCCGTTGTCTTTGCAAACAATGAATAAGTGTCTTGTTATCTAATATCTATCAATTATTGATACTTCTCAACAAATTAAATGGATTTATTAAGTCAGAAAAATTTTAGACACTTGCATGAGGCACACTGTAACTTCCGTAACTAAAAAATGGTACCCAAGTTTAACAGAGTATAATTTCAAAACTATTAATATTGTGTGTGTGAAAATCTGCCAGTGTATACTGTAGATAGTCTACAAGCAAACAATATTAACAATTTAAAGAAATTAAATTCTTTATTTTGTTCCATGTTTTTGTTTCTAATAGTGCCCATTTTTCTGGATTAGCTGAAGTACATATTTGCCTGTAATGTGGACTCGGGAATTTGTTTTCAAATTCATGTACACTTGAAATAACTGTATACAACATACCAACATTTACACTTGTTAACCTTGCACACTCCAGCTGCAGATGAGAATTCTTGTCTCATCCTCTAATGGAGATCCCTCGCTCCATATACGCTGTACTGGCGTATTATCGGGCAGGCAGTTTCAATCTAAGAACTGCAAGCTGACTTGCTCTGGCAGGAAATTAAAAATTTATTTCAAAGCTGAGAGTTTCCCTAGGGCCAAACTATCGATATATTAAATTATTTATAGTCAAAATACAATGACCGCTGTCAGGTATTTTTTACCTCTTGGTCAACCAATTCTTAATACAGATATCAGCTGTTTAGAAAACTGCTTAATATCTGTTTTCTTTAAAGCTCTTTATCAGTGAAAGCTCGGACATTTAAATTGCAGCTACTCATGTGTGACTCTGGTAACTTTAACTTCTAACTTGCATTAAACTCTATGGCAATCTCTCCAGTAAAGTTACCTGAGTCATGCATGAATAGCTGCAATTTAAATGTCCAGCTCTTTGCGAGTAAGAGCTTTAAAGAAAACAGATTCAAGCAGTTTTCTAAACAGCTGTTATCTATTTTTGAAATTCATTGAGCAAAAGGTAGAAAATACCTGACAGGTCATAGTATTTTGACTATAATAGAGAAATTATATGTATAAACTCTTTGTCTGATTAAACTAGAACTTTCCAGGGGGCTAAATTAGGTTATGGCATTACACACATTGATACCTAGGAATATAAAGGCACACTGATGACTGGAAGTGTTTTGTGCACTGACACATACAGTTATGTTACACACCAGACAAATAGCAACCGCACACGGTTATAACACAAACTTTTAATTTTATCACATCTATACCATAACTACAAATGTTTGTATAAATGTAAAAATTGATGATAGACTTTCAGTTTCCACCAAATGATAACAACTTACTTCAATTATAGTCAAAATACAATGACCTGTCAGGTATTTTCTACCTATTGGTCAACCAATTCTTAATACAGGTAACAGCTGTTTAGAAAACTGCTTCAATCCGTTTTCTTTTGTTTTCTGAGTCACACATGAATAGCTGCAATTTAAATGTTCAGCTCTTTCTAATCAAGAGATTTAAAGAAAATAGTTTGAAGCAGTTTTCTAAACAGCTGTTATTTATTTTTGGAATGATAGTGCAATAGGTAGAAAATACCTGACAGGTCATATTGTATTTTAACTATAAAATAAATCAATGCTGAAACAACCCGCCACACGCCCGGATGCACTTGACTAGGTTAATATCTGCATCAAAGGATTATGCAGCTCGTGCCAATTCAATCACAATACACATTCAGACTGACCCAGTAAATAAATACATATGTATTGCACCTTTTTAAACCAATTTAATAGCCTAAAAGTATATGAAACATTATGGTATTAAAAAATGTCCTTTTTGTACTTTTATGAGGTATTCTTGGGTATTCTTGGGTATTCTTGGGTGTTCTTGGGTATTCTTGGGTATTTCTATAGACCGTAAATGTTGAGCTCTTTCTGATTAAGAGCTTTAAAGAAAACAGATTGAAGCGGTTTTCTAAACAGCTGTCATCTACTTTTGAAATTGATTGAGAATAGGTAGAAAATACGTGACAGGTAGTTTGGCCCTAGGGAAACTCTCAGCTTTGAAATAAATTTTTAATTTCCTGCCAGAGCAAGTCAGCTTGCAGTTCTTAGATTGAAACTGCCTGCCCGATAATACGCCAGTGAGCTCTTTCTGATTAAGAGCTTTAAAGAAAACAGATTGAAGCGGTTTTCTAAACAGCTGTCATCTACTTTTGAAATTGATTGAGAATAGGTAGAAAATACGTGACAGGTCATAGTATTTTGACTATCAAATGATTGGAGTTATGAAATTTAATATGTTTGTATTTCTCTGTTTCCTAGAACCATCCACAAGGATCAGAAAACAAGAGGCTCTCAAGATCCTGTATTGCTCACCTGATTTATATTGACAATGAAGATGGCATTTCCAGATGTTAATCTAAGTCCTGTAATTTTCTATTTTCTACTGGCATTAATAACATTATCTTTGTTGAGACCAACCATTATGAATCTTGCTTTTTGTTTTCAACTGGTTTATTAGTTTTAAACAGGAAGCTATTAAAACATTATCCTGTAGGTTTCTATGTTAAATTAATTCCTACAATTGCAGCCATCCTGGAGATTCAATCAAATAAGCAAACATAAACTTTTAAGAGAATCAACAGATAAAAAAAGTGTCAGAAAGATGGCATTTGAAAATAGAGTCCTTAGTTAAACTTTGTCTGAAATGTTGATGGTGGCCATTTTTACTGTCTTACTGGCAGAAATAAATTTGTAGAGGACCAACAAATAAATATTCCTAATAACTTTTGTTTCAATTGGTTAACTGGTTTCAGAGAAGAAGACTTTTTAAGCCTTTTCACATGTGGTCCTATGTTAAACCAAGTCCTGTGGAAGTAGCCATTTTGAATTTCCGAATGGCATTAAAAAACTAGAGGCTCCCAGGAGCCTGTATCGCTCACCTGAACCTGAAACCAAACAACCCTTCTTTATCCAGCTTTTCTTTGCTATAAGGAATTGCCCAACACTTCTGCAAAAATCAATTAATTTTGACATTTTAAGGGAAATTACTCTTATAAGGAGGAGCTTTTGATGCTTAGAGGGAGAAGGGAGGTTCACTTCAAATTTGTTGTACCTGTTATACTTTTTTAACTATCAGTCGAAAACTCTCTCGACTCCCCCCCCTCCCCTTTTTCATTTTTTCTATTTTAAGCCAACGTAGCTATGTAGGTAGTCAGGTGTCATGATTTGCACAATTTTGGTAGAGGACGTCCTAAAGATGATGTGTGCAATGTTTCAAAGCAGTCCTTTCATTGGTTAAAGAGGAGAAGATTTTTTAAAATCAAGTAAAATTGATTAAAAAAATGTTCAAGGAGAATAATTCCTAAACGGCTCATCATACAATCTTGACCCTAAGTCATTTTTGTAGCCGTCATAGAGCAGAACAATTAAGCAATGCTAACTTTTTCTCTAGTTCTAATAATTTTCAAGATTTTGAGGCAAAAATGTCAAAAATAATCAATTTCGACAATTAAAGGGCAATAACTCCTATAAGGAGTCATCATACAACTTCAACCCAATGGAGTGTTTCATAGAGCTTTTGATGCAGATGAAGGCATGTCTCTTTGGTTTTCCTGTATCTGTTACACTTTTTTAAATATAAGCCAAAAAAAACTGTATTTTACCCCCCCCCCCCATCCATCCTATTTTTAGCCATGGTGGCCATGTTGGTTAATCTGCAGCCATGGTTGGTGCAAACTTGGTTGAGGACATTTGACGGATGATGTGTACAAAGTTTCAAAGCAGTACTTTCAGTTGTTTCAGAGGAGAAGATTTTAAAAAATCAATTAAAACCGATTAAAATAAACAGTTCAAGGGGAATAACTCTTAAACGGTTAATCAGACAATCTTGACCCTTAAGTCATTTTTGTAGCCCTCATAGAGCAGAACAATTAAGCAATGCTAACTTTTTCTCTAGTTCTAATAATTTTCAAGATTTTGAGGCAAAAATCATCAATTTTGACAATTAAAGGGCAATAACTCCTACAAGGAGTCATCATACAACTTTAACCCAATGGAGTGTTTTGTAGAGCTTTAGATGCTGAAGAAGGAAGGTCTGTTCGGTTTTCCTGTATCTGTTATACTTTTTGAACTATAAGCAAAAAACTGTATTTTGACCCCCCTGTTCTATTTTTAGCCATGGCGGCCATGTTGGTTGGTCTGAGGCCAAGATTTGTGCAAACTTGGTAGAGGACATTTTACTGATGATGTGTGCAAAGTTTCAAAGCAATCCCTTCAGTGGTTTTGGAGGAGAAGATTTTTGAAGAAAAGTTAACGACGACGACGGACGCCAAGTGATGGCAATAGCTCACCTGACCCTTCGGGTGAGCTAAAAACACCTTTTTTTACCTTTTAAGGGGAATAACCCAAATAAGGGTCATCTGATGGCTATGGTCCAATGGAGACTTTTGTGCAGTTTAATGAGCTGAACATTTAAGCAAGCAACAGCTTTTTCTTTCTGCAATAGTTTTCATTCAATAAGTAAGAACACTATTTTGACCTTTAAAGGGGCAAAACCCCTAATAGGGGTCATCTGACAACTACGGTCCAATGGAGACTTTTGTAGAGCTTCTTAAGCTGAACATTTCAGCAAGCAACAGCTGACGACAGACAGCGGACAACGACAGATGCATAGTGATGGCATAAGCTTACATGGCCTTAAAATGGCCCGGTGAGCTAAAAAGTCTTCTTTGACTACCCTATATCTGAAGCTTCTGGGTTATTAATGGTTATTCAGAGTAAATAAATTAATCATATTCATGTGTTAGATGAGGACAAAATACTAAGTCCTGTATGTGGTATGTTTTACAATATTTCATTTCATGACAACCTATTATTAAATGATTGATGGTTATTATTATTAATTCATTAGTTACATTTAAGTATTGTTGTGGTCTTTTTTTTTAAATTATTTTTTAATATATTTGATTATATATGTAAATGAAAATAAGATTTACATATACCTTCAGTATAATGGTAACTTTTTTTCTAAATTATGATGATTAAGAAACTATGAATACTTATACTTGGAAGCTCAAAAGAATGGATATATTTCAGACCAGGAACTTTTTTATTCTCCTGTTTTGGGAAAAGGTGACTTATACCAGGGCCCAGCGCCATAAATATTTTCTTTGCTGAGAACGTTTTTATTCTCAATTTCGTCCAATCAAATCTATCCTTTTCCCTTGTTGTCATGGTAGTTGAGTAAATTTTCATGCTGAGCAAAATTTTTTTACTCAAGTAGGTTTTATGGCGCTGGGCCCAGAACAAATAAACATGATTAATAATGCATTTTATTAATAATTCAGATTCTGCTTACTCAATTTTTATTTACATTTTTCCAGTATCTTATAAAATCCTGTTATCATCATTAGAAAACAATTTTAAATTTCTCTCAGACTTTAAAACTCCTTGAACCCTTCCAGTAGCAAACATACTCTTATTATTATTTCAATGAACTGAATGAACATAAGAATACAATAACTAGCTGTATAATTTACTTTGATATATTAATTCATTACACAGATTACTGATATAGAAGCATCAATTTTTTTACAGGCAAGTGTCAGAATAATTCAGGCCAGAAAATCTGTCCCAGAAAAAATTTTGGCCACAGAAACATAACAACAAAATTAATTAAGGTTTGAAAGTGTTACAAATTTTTGCTTGAGTTTAGTTCAAGAATGTTTTAATCCAACTGAAGGTTAACCTCTACTAAATAGCCAATCAGTTGATGCCGTAGTCAAAAGTAGTGCTTAAAAAACCAAAGTAGTTCTACTTTCACTTTGCATAAAAATTGTAATTCTGAATGAACATGTTTAAAATTAAGTTTATATGATGCACACATATTTTAGAAGTGCAATGAATCCAAATTTTATAATTTCAAGCAAGTATTAGATTTTGTACGAAACTTAAGACTGACACCTGTTACTATCCATCTGACAACTGAAACTAGCTCTATTTGTGACGTCATTTTGTAAACTTTACAAAACATTCTTATTAGACTTTAATATTGTTGTGCCGGTCAGATATTTTTTAGCGAAGACATGGTATTTTGAGAAAATAAGGGTGTCACTAATAGTGAACTTAAGGTAAATTCAGTATTCTATAAAATGTTATAATGGTCACCTATGTAAATCTATTTAGTAGAGGTTAACCTGAACTCATCTCTTGAGGGAAGACCTTACTCTTTGATGGTTTGTTAGGACACCTATTATAATCAAATGAATGAAATAATTTATGTAATAAAATAGTTCCTTCAGAGTTACCTAACACATGATAATAATTAATGACCAGTGAATTCATAGGAAGGCCAGTTAGCCGATACATGTACTAAATTTATAGACTTTTACTTGAAAAGAAATTTGGACAAACTACAATATAACATATTTACCAAATCTGCAGAACCAGTTTTTAAAAAATAGAAGACTGAAGCTAAAGTCACATCTGGGGGTATATGTCCCGTGGGAATTATTGCTTCTCTTTCTTTCAGTTGTAATGCCACCATGAAAGTACGTGGAAGCAGATAATCTATCTCAAAATATGGTGCAAGTCTATCTAACATCTGATTGATTGGTCTACAAATAAAAAGTAAGATGTTCTATTTTATTATAATATATATGTAATTTTTTATTTTGATTGTTATATACAGACTTCAACAACGTTACATTTAGTACAAGACAATAATAAAACTGGAAGCTTATTTTACTTGTTAATTCTAATTTTGTCTAATAGTTTAATCCTGATCTTTGTATAAGAGTTGCCAGTAAGAAATATATGATACATTCAGAATTCAGGAATTTCAATTATGAAAGACTATGACAAATGAATAATAATATTCATATATACTTTTTTCTCTCCATACATTGGTCTAGTAATTTTCAGTTCTGGCAAAAAAAAAACAAGGAACATATAGTTTGCAGATAATTACAATAAGCTAGTTTTAGTTGTAGATGTCTTATAACAAACATTTTTTAAGGTGATATTTTCTACACAGACATAAAAGAAATATGCAAAATTTTATTATAAAAAGTCTGGACCTATAATCATTTTAAGCACAATAAATATGATAAATGTTTTAATTAGCAGGGTTAATATTTAACAATAGTACAGTATTAATAAAGACTGATTAGATAGTTTTACCTTTCCCATGGAATACTTTTTTCTTGAAACCGATCATGAGCTCCTTGGAACATGTCAACACCCCACCATACAGGAGATTTTTCACTATGATTGACTTGGTCTGATGGTTCTTCAAAAGGTCGACATTTGTTCAAAAGAAAATGTATCATAGGTACACAAAATAACCAACATGGATTCTTGTTTTCTTTTGCTATCGTTTGTGCAAACATCAAAACATACTGTCCAACATTACTGAAAGAATAAAAGTAGTCCTTCAAGTGATTGGACAGAAATACCAGGTCAAGTCTGCACTGCCCTATGGGTGTAATTTTTTCTCACATTTGTTTACATTTGTACACATAACTAATTTAACAATTAAAGTCACATGTTTGCAGGTTCCTTTAAGAATTCCAGCGTAATGTCCTCACAGAAAACTGTGGTCCTGATACAAATTAATTATTTACTTAGTGAAGCGAAGTTTCCTCCATTTAGTCTATTAGCTTAAGTATTATGAACCTTTAATAAACAAAGTTTTTTGAAGAATGGAATTCTGTGAAATGTAAAAACAAGACAGTTGAATCAAAGGCTCATAAAACATTAATGAAAGTTATTTGCCTTAAATATTCAAGAGTTATTTAAGTGTATTTAAGAATCCATAACAAAACCTAACAGGAACAGTCATCAGTAATAAATATATAAATATATATCTTGATAATAGAGATTTATTTGATTAGAACATCCTAACATAAGTTTTACCACAATATAAAATATAAATCTAAGTACCAGAGTTTATCCTGTGAAAAGTACATCTTTAAGCCTGCTATATCTGGTAGAACTTTAGACTTAAAATCAGGACAAGGTAATAATGCCTCTGACAGCAAAGTTTTGCATTCTGGGTCCAAGACAATAGCATGCCGACCCACCATGTAAGCCAATGTTACTGCTGTCACCAGATGAAGGATTTGTCCTTCTGGAGTCAAATTTTCCTTCTTTCTGTTACAAAGTTCTTTCAATGCTCTTTTAACTTTAGGAAACAGAAACTGTAAAAAGTTGTTTCACATTAATTTAAATTTTTTCTCATCAGGTAAAAAAGAAATTAGACGAATGCAGTAACCTTTAACATAAATTATTATTTGATGACATTCACAGTGTAGGTGCAGAATATTATATTTTACTCTATTTTGTTCTTCCTGAATATAGCTGAAATACAGCTCACTGGACGTAAAGCTCTATTTTGTTGTTTTCAAGAGTAAAAACTTGAAATGTGTCAAGAAGCAGCCATATGCCTTTTTGATATTTAAGGTATCCGTACCACAATTGACCATGTGATCATATTTGGTGTCCCGGATGTCTATTGCTTTTTCAATGGAGCGGACCTCAGTAAAGTTCGGCAAACATCGGAAATACTATTCCAATAACTAACTTTTTTTGCTCAAAACTGTAAACAATGACGCAAATTAAAACAATATATTAATTTGTATCATTAATTAGCAATACATTGTTCTAATAAAGTTGTATTTCTTGGTCGAAAAATAAAATTAAGCGGTGACTTCAATTATGGGTCGGATACCTTAAATAACTAAAATTATCCAACTTATTTTTACACATAGTATAATCTGTAGTAAAGCCCTGAGCCACCCAATATGCATGCTCAGTTTAAAGAATCAAAGTGCAGACTGCACAGAAGGAAAGGTTGCTTTGCAAGTACGAAATGAGATTCCTGCCTCATGTTTGACAGGCAATAAAACAAATCAATGTAAAATAAATCAGGTAAATTCAGAAACAAATTAGATATAAAACTAGAGGCTCCCAGGAGCCTGTATCGCTCACCTGAACCTGAAACCAAACAACCCTTTTTTATCCAGCTTTTCTTTGCTATAAGGAATTGCCCAACACTTCTGCAAAAATCATTAATTTTGACCTTTTAAGGGAAATAACTCCTATAAGGAGGAGCTTTTGATGCTTAGAGGGAGAAGGGAGGTTCACTTCAAATATGCTGTACCTGTTATACTTTTTTAACTATCAGTCGAAAACTCTCTCGACTCCTCCCCTCCACCCCCCTTTTATTAATTTTTTCTATTTTAAGCCAACGTAGCTATGTAGGTAGTCAGGTGTCATGATTTGCACAATTTTGGTAGAGGACGTCCTAAAGATGATGTGTGCAATGTTTCAAAGCAGTCCTTTCATTGGTTAAAGAGGAGAAGATTTTTTAAAATCAAGTAAAATTGATTAAAAAAATGTTCAAGGAGAATAATTCCTAAACGGCTCATCAGACAATCTTGACCCTAAAGTCATTTTTGTAGCCCTCATAGAGCAGAACAATTAAGCAATGCTAACTTTTTCTCTAGTTCTAATAATTTTCAAGATTTTGAGGCAAAAATGTCAAAAATAATAAATTTCGACAATTAAAGGGCAATAACTCCTATAAGGAGTCATCATACAACTTCAACCCAATGGAGTGTTTCATAGAGCTTTTGATGCAGATGAAGGCATGCCTCTTTGGTTTTCCTGTATCTGTTACACTTTTTTAAATATAAGCCAAAAACTGTATTTTACCCCCCCCCACCCCCTCCGTCCTATTTTTAGCCATGGTGGCCATGTTGGTTAATCTGCAGCCATGGTTGGTGCAAACTTGGTTGAGGACATTTGACGGATGATGTGTACAAAGTTTCAAAGCAGTACTTTCAGTTGTTTCAGAGGAGAAGATTTTAAAAAATCAATTAAAACCGATTAAAAAAATTGAAGAATGTGTCCATGGGACACGGATGCCCCCGCTAAATGAAGTCCCAAACAGGAAGTAGTTGTCCGACAGGTCTGAAAGTCGCTTAGGACATACAACTTGTGATACTGAACCACCCTGCCAAATTTTAAATTGTTCTTATGTACGGTTTCTGAGAAAAGCTTGACGGAATTTTTCATACTAGTGTTAACACATTTTCATATTGGCCCAGTCGAAAGCAGGAAGTAGTTGTCCGACAGGTCTGAAAGTCGCTTAGGACGTACAACTTGCGATACTGAACCACCCTGCCAAATTTCAAATTGTTCTCATGTCTGCTTTCTGAGAAAAGCTTGATGGAAATTTTCATACTCGTGTTAACACATTTTTATATCGGCCCAGTCAAAAACAGGAAGTAGTTGTCCGACAGGTCTAAAAGTCGCTTAGGACGTACAACTTGTGATACTGAACCACCCTGCCAAGTTTCAAATTGTTTTCATGTATGGTTTCTGAGAAAAGCTTGACGGAAATTTTCATACTAGTGTTAACACATTTTCATGTCGGCCCAGTCGCAAACAGGCAGTAGTTGTCCGACAGGTCTGAAAGTCGCTTAGGACGTACAACTTGTGATACTGAACCACCCTGCCAAATTTCAAATTGTTCTCATGAACAGTTTCTGAGAAAAGCTTGACGGAAATTTTCATACTCGTGTTAACACATTTTTATATCGGCCCAGTTGCAAACAGGAAGTAGTTGTCCGACAGGTCTGAAAGTCGCTTAGGACGTACAACTTGTGATACTGAACCACCCTGCCAAATTTCAAATTGTTCTCATGTACGGTTTCTGAGAAAAGCTTGACGGAGATTTTCATACTCGTGTTAACACATTTTCATATCAGCCCAGTCGCAAACAGGAAGTAGTTGTCCGACAGGTCTGAAAGTCGCTTAGGACATACAACTTGTGATACTGAACCACCCTGCCAAATTTCAAATTGTTCTCATGTACGGTTTCTGAGAAAAGCTTGACGGAAATTTTCATACTCGTGTTAACACATTTTCATATCGGCCCAGTCGCAAACAGGAAGTAGTTGTCCGACAGGTCTGAAAGTCGCTTAGGACGTACAACTTGTGATATTGAACCACCTTGCCAAATTTCAAATTGTTCTCATGTACGGCTTCTGAGAAAAGCTTGACGGAAATTCGTACATACGGACGGACGTAGTTACGTACAAATGAAGTCCCAAACAGGAAGTAGTTGTACGACAGGTCTGAAATTCGCTTAGGACGTACAACTTGTGATACTGAACCACCCTGTCAAATTTCAAATTGTTCTCATGTACGGTTTCTGAGAAAAGCTTGACGGAAATTTGTTTGGACGTACGGACGGACGGACATGAGTAAAACTTAATGCCCCCCGACATGTCGTTGCGGGGGCATAAAAAACAGTTCAAGGGGAATAACTCTTAAACGGTTAATCAGACAATCTTTTTTTTTTTTCTTTTTTTTTTTTTATTGAAATCTGTACATTTGTTAGTTGATACATAAAGTACCTGTACCTTATCCCGGCCTCGTTAACATTAGTAGCATATTTATATACAGATGTTAGTATTTATTAGTGTGTACAATACATAACATAATGTAATATAAAAAATGTGAAAAAGCAAAGAAGCAGTTCCCTGTTTCTTACTAATATATAGAACATTCAAGGAAATTCCCAAAAAATCAACACTTCTTATAGATTAAAGACCAATCATATAGTATTTTTAAGTGATTCCAACAAACATACAGATTTTCAGTTATTTTTTAAATATAAAAAGGGTGAGTCCACAAAAAAAAAGAAAAAAAAATAATAATAATAGAAAATAATATGAAAAAAATAAATAAGAGTAATATTAAACAGATGGAAAAATTTAATTAGAAGTAGTTTTTCAATGTGTGTCTGATGAAAGTGTGAACAGTAGCCTTTGCATTCTTTAATATCCAGATATACATGTAATTTATAATGTCAAAAATGTGCCTTCATTATAAAAAATCATCCAAAAAAGTATATGCACTCCAATTTTTATTAAAAATATCCATACACTTATTTTTTACTGCCATAGATTTCTCAATTTTATAAAGATCTTTAATTTTCTTTAGTACAACATGAAGTAAAAGATTTGACTTAAAACATCTTGCATTGTAAATATATTGTTTTATACATAGGAAAATAAGATTTGTAGCTTCTCTGAAAATTTTTGATGTATCTCCAAAAATAAAGTTCTGCCTAATGAAAGGAATACTAATACCATTTGATAAAAACCAGTTATCTATATTTTCTAAAAAAGTTTGTATTTTTTCACAATTCCAAAATAAGTGTTCAATAGTTTCTATATCCTCATTACAAAAAAGTACAATTTGGATCATTTATGATGTTTATTTTATGGAGATATTTATTTGTGGCTATAATACGATGATTAATTCTAAACTGTAACCACTGTAATTTTGTATTTTTTGATACTATGAATGGTAGGCTGAAAATCTCTCTCCATTTTTCCTCCTTAATGTCTAAAATTGTGCTCCATTTTCTTTGTCCTGTGGGAACTACATCATTCTTAGTCAGAATATTGTACATATTTGCACGTACCTTTTGCACTCTTCAAAATAGTTCTAATAAATGATGGAACAAAAGGGGCGTCTAGCTTATAATCCTCAGATAAAAATTGTTTCCCTGTGTGTTTTAAAGATGATAAAATACTGTTATATCTCATGACACTTCCTGAAATATGGAACTTTTGTTTTAAGACTTCAAATGAGAGAAACTTTCCGTTATCATCCATAATATCATTTACATAGATAATACCTTTTTTAAACCAATCATTGTAAAGGACAGGTTTATTTCCAATCATTATATTTTTATTATACCATATTTGACTGCATAAAAAGTATTCCCAATTGTTATTCTTTTCATTATCTATTACAACATTCCAAGCATTAAAGACATCTCTCCAGAATATATTTTTTACCTTCGGGTTAATATTGCTTATATAGCCTGCTCCTAAATTAAACAGTTTTTCTCTATCAATATAAGTATTAGCAAATAATATATTACTCCATTTGCAATCTTGTTTATACAACTTTCTAATCCAGGTAGATTTTAGTGCTACAATAAAAGCTGATAAATTGATCATTTTCAGACCTCCATCACTGTAACTCTTTTGCAAAACATCCTTTCTAACCCTATGATTAGGGGAATTCCAAATAAAGGAATAAATGATGTCATCAATGGATTTAACCATATCCTTATGTGGATTTGGCAAGTTTAAGAAAAGATGGTTTAGAACTGGAAGAATAAGAGTCTTAACAACTGTTATTCTACCAATAACTGTCAAGTTTCTCTTTGACCAAGTACATATTAATTTCTTTATCTGGCTTAATCTGCCATAATAATTGAGTTGTAACATATTTTCTAAATTGACATCAAAATTGACTCCAAGAAGTCTAAAAGTAGTACTTCCCCATGACAGATTTCTATCTGGACACAATATGTCACTACTATATTTTTTGCTTCCAATCCAAATAACATGGGTTTTGGAAAAATTTATTTTCAATCCTGATAGATTTGCATACCAATCTAATTCTGAAAGAGTCTATCTCAAAGATTTTTCACTTCCATCCAAAATCATAGATGTATCATCTGCAAACTGTGACAGTTTGTGCTCTATATGAGTGATGTTAATACCACTTATATCCTTGTTACCTCTGATCTTAATTGCCAAAATCTCTGTACATAAGATGAAAAGATATGGAGATAATGGGTCCCCTTGTCTGCATCCACGCTGAATTTGGAAGAAGTTAGTAAGATTGCCCCCTTGAATGACTGCAGAGCTAATATTTGCATATAAAACATTAACCCAATTTATAAATGAATTACCAAAATTAAAAAAGTGTAGTACACTTCTAAGAAAATTCCAAGATATTGAATCAAAAGCTTTTTCAAAATCTATTAAAAGCAACAAACCAGGGATATCTTTTTCTTCAGTATATTGTAAAATATCATAAATTTGTCTAATATTATCTCCAATATATCTCCCACTTATAAAACCTGTTTGATCTAAATGGATAAGTTTGTTTAAAACCTTCTTTACTCTTCCTGCAATTACCCCAGACCCAATTTTGTACACTGTATTAAGGAGTGAAATAGGTCGCCAATTTTTGAGAAACTGTCTTGGTTTGTCATCTTTTGGTAAACAAGTAATTATTCCTTGCTTCTGAGTCACAGAAAGTTCACCAACATTAAAACCATAATTTAAAGAATCAACTACAAAATGTTTTAAGTCATTCCAAAAGAATTTGAAAAATTCAGTAGAAAATCCGTCAGACCCAGGTGTTTTGTTATTTTTCATGTTTTTCTAAATCATCTACAGTACAGATAGAATTAGTTTCTCTGTATAAATTTTCATAGAAAGTCTTGGCTTCATTCAAAATGTTAAATTGTTTTGTTATTATTTTACCATCCTCTTTTTCAACTCGAGGTATAATTTTACTTGTGAAATTTTTGGATTCTAATCCATAAAAATATTTTGAGGGTTTCTCACCCTCTTCTATCCACTGTATTCTTGATCTGACCAATTTTCCTTTCATTTTTTGTGCTCTCAAAGACTCTAATTCTTGCTTTTTACTTTCTAAAATGATAATTTTTTCATTATTTACGGAGCATTCCAACAACTCTATTTCATTTTGCAAATCTTTTTCCCTCTTATTTTGTTCCTTTTTCTTATAACTTGAAAAAGAAATGGTCTTCCCCCTAATTTCCATCAATAATGTTTCTAAGAACAACTGTTTATTGATGGTAAGATGCAAATTATTATTATCAATAGCTCCAATATGGTTAAAATCATAAACAAGAGCAGAATACTGTTTCTTAACATCCAAAATTTTTTCCTTCTCAGTATTCACATAGTCAATGTCATTCAGTATAATAATAATAATAATAATAATAAATGCTTTATTTAAAGAGGGTAACTCAGTTAGTTAAAAACTAATCTTCCCTGAGGCCCTCATAAAGTTCATCATACAAAGTTACATGAATACAAGAGATAACATAATACATGTATTACACAATTACAAAAAAAAAGAAAATGAAAGTTCACAATACATTTAAAATAATGAAGCATACAAACACGTATCATTAAAACAGATGAACAAGAAACATTAAACATGTAAATGTTAAGGTCCATATTGTATACAAAATATAACATTATAAATTGTCTAAATTATCTCTTGATTTTGTGTATTCAATAAAAATGATTTTAATTTAATCTTAAAAGTATCTAGAGATTTACATGAACGTACAGTGATTGGAAGTCTATTCCAGAGAAAAGGTCCAGAATAGAAAAAGGATTGTTTAAAAAGTTCTGTTTTTGGTTTTGGAATACACAAATCTCCATTTGTTGCATTTCGTAATTGATAAGGATTTTCATTAGAGATGTAATTTATCTTTCTTGTAAGATATTGTGGGGCTTCATTATTAATACATTTATGAACTAAAATACATTTATGATACAGAATTCTATTTTCAACTGTCAAAAATTCTAACTTTTTGAAAAGAGGAGCAGAGGGGGCTAAAAAGTCAGCATCTAAAATAAGTCTGACAACTCTTTTTTGGAGTTTTGCAATACGATTCAAGTTGACTGCACTACAATTTCCCCAAATAGTGATACAATAGTCAATTAAAGGCAAAATATAACCATTATAAAACAGTTTCATTGAATCAAGAGTTAGATACCTTTTAATCTTTGACAACAAATAGATTCGACTTGAAATTTTTGAACATACACTGTCAACTTGTTCAGTCCAGTGTAGATTAGAGTCAATTTTAATTCCTAAAATTTTTTCACAATTTGAAATCTCCAATGGTATTGATTTTAGACAGAGATTGAAATTTTTATTTTGTGTAACAAGCTTTTGCTTAGTTCCAATAACCATACACTTTGTTTTACTACAATTTATAAACATTTTATTTTCTTGACACCATTTTTCAATTTCAAGTATGTCTTCTTGAATTTTGGGTTGCAGAACATTCTACATTTTTACCAGACAAATGAATTGTTGAGTCATCTGCATATAGATCAGTAAGGGAATATTTAACATGAAGGGGAAAATCATTAATATATAATATAAAGAGAAGAGGTCCAAGTATTGAACCTTGGGGGACACCATACTTGATTTTCATTGGATCAGATTTTATATTTCCTATTTGGACTTGTTGTGTTCGATTGTTCAAATATGACCTGAAAAATTGAACTGTTTTTGTATTACATCCATATATATTTAATTTTTTGCATAATATATCATGGTCAACTACATCAAAAGCTTTTCTTAGGTCCAGAAGGATTGCAATGTTTATGTTCCCTTCATTCATTTGTTCAAGAAAATGATCAATAATATTAGTTAGAGCGGTTTGGCATGAATGATTTGGTCTAAATCCTGATTGTGCTGGATGAAGTAAATTTAAATTTGACAAATAACTGTAGAAATTTTTTTGAACATGGTGTTCAATAAGTTTTGTTAAAGTGGGGAGAACTGAAATTGGCCTATAGTTTGAAGTTAAATCTTTATCTCCTGATTTAAATATTGGTGATACTTTTGCATTTTTTAAAATATCAGGAAAAATACCCTTTTCAATCATTTTATTGAATATATAAGTTAAAGAAGACACAATAAATGGTGCACTTAGTTTGAGTAACTTTGGACCAATACAATCAGATCCTGCTGATTTATTTACATCAAGTTTATTTATACTCAGTAGTAAATCAGGTACCTGTATGTAGGGAATAGAAAATGGTTGTGCTAATTTATCCATTACAAATTCTCTTAGCTTGATAAAATCAGTGCATGAGGAATCAGAGTCAGTTTCTCTCAATTTGTCTACACATGTAGTAAAAAACTTATTAAATATGGTAACAATTTCTTTTGTGTCCGTAACATGTTTGTCATCTTCAATTTTTAATTTGTATGGTGTTGTATTTGGTGTAGGAGTAAGACTTTGAATGCAGCTCCACAAGATTTTTGGATCTTTAGAATCATTTACCATGTTGTTGTAATACAATTTTTTAGCATCATTTGTGAGTTGAATTGTTTTGTTTCTCCAAAATCTATAATTTGACCAGGACCTAAGAGCATGATATTTTTCCCTCATTTTTCTAGCATTACTAATTTCTTCATTATACCATTTAGGTTGTTTTTCTCTCTTTATTCTCTTAGTGATCAGTGGGGCATGTTTATTTATAATAGTGTTGAAAATAGTATACCATATTTCAATACATTTCTCTGGATCACACTCCATTTCAACTTCATAGAAGGGTGCAGTAGTTAAATCATTTAAGAAAGAATATTCATCAAATTTTCTAAAATTTCTAAATGTAACAGTGGTGTGAGAATGTTTTCTTGTAGTAATTTTATCATTTCTAATAATACTTACAGGGTAGTGATCGCTTAAGCTGTATTTTAGGACATTTATTTGTTCTATTTTATCTCTGTTTCTAACATATATATGGTCTATTAAAGTTTTAGAATTTTCTGTTATTCTAGTTGGTTCTTGGATAATTTGATGAAAATTAAGTGTTTCTAAGATACTAATCCATTTTGGAGATATTTTATTTGGAGTTAAAAAATCAAGATTAAAATCTCCCATAAGAATTATATCAGTATTAATTTTCATTGCATTTAACAATTCATATTCAAATTTATCAAACCATTCTGTTAATGACTGTGGGGGGCGATACACAAAACAAACGAGAAAAGATTTTCTGTGATCTGGTTTCACCTCCAACCATACAGTTTCAAGATCAGATTTCAATTCTTCTAATCTCCTACAGTTTACATTATTTGAAAAATATATTAATAACCCTCCACCATGGGTGACCCTATCTTTCCTAATTAATGAGTAATTTTGAATTTCAATCTCATTGTCAGTTGTTGAATTATCAAGAAAGGTTTCACAAAACCCTATAATGTGGGGTGGATTTTTAGCATCTAAAAGATTATGCTTAATTTCATCAAACTTATTTGATATTCTGTTTATATTATGAGAACACATAATAAAACCATTTGTTTCATTAAAGTTATATACATTTTCATTAGCTTGAATATAATCATAAGTATGAACTTGTTTACTTAATTCATTAATACAAAGTAAAATGATGATTAGATAAGAGAAAAATATAGATAGTGGATTATCTGTGATGGATGCATTAAGCTGCATCCTCTCTTTCCTTTCAAAATTGAAACCAGGAATTATTAGTTGATTGTCAGACGTATTTTGAGTTAGAAAAGTTTCACATAAACCAACTATGTTTGGTTGATTTTTCGAAAATAACAAAGTATTTTTAACTTCATCAAACTTGTTTTCTAGTCCGTTTACATTATGAGATAAAACTCTTAACCCTTTTGTTTCTTTAAAGCCATATGGGCTGTCAATATGTGTCTTGTTAACATCATTTTCTACATTTATATAATACAAAAATGATACCATTGATAAAGTAAATATAATACATGCATGTAGCAATTTGTCAAATGAGATTAGGGCCTCAGGAAGTGTTCTGTTACAGTCAATAACACTCATATTATGTACATTGTTCAAGTCCAGCTGACAGTCTGTGGTTACATTCTTATCAGTTAGAGATTTATCAGTATTTAGACAATTAGTGTCTGTTGATGACAAATTATTTCCTGCTGAGCCATCAGAAAAGTTATTCTTGCAGTTTACAACATAATTGAGCTTGTCTGATTTAACATAAGAAACTGCTTGGCACTTACAATAAATTTGGTTACAATCTTGACACAGAAAATTCAAAGTAGAAAATAGATTGTTTTGAGGATTGTTTACTATAATGGCTATCTCTTCTTTGCCATTTCCCTAATGGTAAAGAGAACAGAATTTCTCTTTGTGCCCATACATATTACATGAATAACACAGAATACTTTGTGTATGCCTACATGACCTTGCATTGTGGTTGGGCTCCCCACATTTAGTACAAAATTTACCCATCTTCATATCAAAACCTATTATGTTGACAAAATTGTTGATAGAATGTAAAAATACAGAAATACCTGATTTTGAGAGGTGTAGACCATCTCGAAAAAGGCGATATAAAACTTTACCATCTCTATCATAAAAGTGGTTGTAGTGATCAATGAATTGTAGATTAAGATCATTACACATATCTAATAACATTTCATTCAAAGGGGTTACATTAATTCTACGTCTTGGTGTTATACTTGAGACCATTAGAACACAGTTTTGGCTACATTTTGCTCTTAGTAACTGTAACAAACATTCATAGTTGTCATAAATAGTCTTAAAGCTATCCCCGTTTTCGAAGTCATTACCACCTATGTGGATAACTACAGATTTGTAGTCAGACATGTCCTTTTCCATTACTACACGTATTAGATCTTTTATATTTGCACCACGATTTGTACAGATGTGTGTGTTCCATAGACCTGATGGATTAATATCTTGTAGAATTGAACTTCCTATGATCAATATTTCAGCTTTTGTTTTCCTGGGAGACTTGTTTTCCCTGGTGAAAGAAGCGTTATGGGTGTCACAAGGTACACTAGAGTTCTTTCCAGCTGGTTTGCTGTATGGTTTGATGACAGGGTTGGTGTTGTCATTCATGATGGTTTTATTTTCTGTTGTGGTACCAGTTTGAGTTTCTATTTCTGTTGTGGTACCAGTTTGTGTTTTGGCCATGCCACTTTTGAGTTCTGAAACTTGGGGAGGTTTATAAATCTGCGTTGCAATTGATCGTTCTTGAAAACTCATGGAAGTGTGCCTGTTTATAACTTTAGGTTCTTTATTGTCAGTTTGTGTTGCAACACTCTTAGTATCGGTGGAGGGTTTATCTTGTATTTTTTCCATTAGTGCCTTTACTACTTGTTTTAATTCACTTACTTCAGTTTCTAAAGCAGATTTGGGTTTAATTGTAGAAATTGGAGTTGATGTCCTTATAAAGTCCATAGATCCATGAGGGAGTGTTTCTGATTCATCCTTTACACTAGTAAACAATTTACCATCCGTTTCTGACATGTCATGAAAATTTATTAGCTTATTGTCAATTAGCGTCTCACTGAAGTCAAATTCTTCAATAGATTTTAATAGTAGATTGCTAGATTCAAGTTGGGTGTCCTTTTTACAGCTGGAGAAGTAATTCATTTGGTTGTGAAGTTGTGTCCCAATAACACAAAACATCTCCGTGAACCATTCTTCACTGCCTTTGCCTTGCACGTGTAATGTTCTTGTGGATTTGTATAGAGTCAGTACAACTTTATGTTTACCATGGTTAAACTTATACACAAATCCATTCTTGTAATTTTCCTTGAAAGAGTCACGGTCATAGCTTTGGAAAATTATATTCTCAAAAACATCATATGTTTTACTATCGCAGAATTTTATAACAACTGATAATGTTCTATCTAGCCAGTTATCAATTTCATATAAATCACAACTTTCTAGAAAGCATTTATTTACATCTCTATCAAATCCTGAAAAGTCACCACTAAATGATGTAAATAAATACTCAAAAATTGTAGAAGACATATTTATAACATAGTTTAGTTCCAATTCCTATTAATATTCCATTTAAAATGTATGTAATCCATAGCTATAAGGTTAATTAGTGGGAGCTAGATAAAACACATCCACTCTGTTCAACATCACTATCATCACAATCAAGAATTGTTAAATTTCCACAATCCTTTACCTCTAATAAAAGGGTTAAATACTAGTTCTAAAATTACCATAGAATGATCAGAACGATAACTTGACTCAATTCTGCAACTGCTTAAATTTGTTTGCATGCTCTCAGTCAAAAGAAAAAAACCAAGCCTTGCTTGTTTAAAAGGGTTTTTCTTTCTCCATGTATACCTTTGAAGAGTAGGAAAAAGCTCTCTAAATGGATCAATTAAACAATATTCATCAATAATATCTAACAGTTTGTTTCTTGCATTAGGATTATTCACATTTCTATAATTACAACTATCTATATGTGGATATAATACAATATTAAAATCACCACAAATAACAAAATTTTCATTTCCAAAATCTTCAATCATACCCAGGATTTGAGTATAAAACAGAGGTGTATCAGCATTTGGACCATATAATGTAACTAGTGTTAACTTCTCATTCCCAATTTTTAAATCTAATATCAAGAAATTCCCATTAAGATCTTTTTTCTCCTTCGAAACTTTGAATTCAAAGGTGTTATTGAAACAAATTGCAACCCCTCTAGAATTTGAGGCAAAAGATGAGAAATAAACTTCATATCCCCACATAGATCTCACTTGGTTTTCAATTTCACTTGTAAAATGTGTGTCTTGAATACAATAAATATCGCATTTTTTTGCTTTTAAATAATCAAATACATCATTTCTTTTAATTCTATCACCCAAACCTTGGGTGTTGACAGTCAAAATTTTTAAGGAGTCCATAATGAAAGTGGACACATATGCATACATATTATAGCACAATAAATTGTACAATAATAAACACAAACCATCATCAGACTGATGCAATTGACAAATGGAAAATATTGGATTTTTAAGAAAAAGTAATTAAAATGTTGTTCACATCAGTATTAAAGCATTTAACAATAAGCGGACGGGGCTCATTTTTGGCTGGTAATCTGTGGATAGCAACAATATCTCGTTCTACAAGAGTTATACCAAAATCATTTTTCACCATATCGATGAACTCTTTTCTAAGGTTTTGATTGTCTTTTTTGGGAAAGTTATATACTTTAATGTTATTTTTTCTGCTATATTGTTCATTGTAATTACTACTCAGATCAGCTGATTGCGCTATTTTTGTTGTATAAGAAAGTTCCTGTCTGAGTGTTGTGTTTTGTGACATACATTTCTCTAATTTACTCTTCAAGTTCTCATTTTCAATAGTTAAAGCATCTACTTTTTCTTTAATTTCATTTTCCCTCTGATCAATTTCACTGTTTATCTTAGTAATCTTTTCATTTAATTTCTTTTCAAGGCTAGACTCAAATTTGCTGAACAGTTTTCTCACAATACCAGTGACCATATCTTCCAGATCAGAAGTTTTTACAAGGTCCTTAGTGACTTTATCCAGATCATATTTTGTGGTCACATCCCTCAGGCTAAATTTTATTTCATCAAGGTCTTTCTGAAAGTTAATTAGACCTGAAATGTCCATACTAGTGTTTGAATCACTTGAGACTTCTGAGTGAGTTCTTTTTGATGGTTTACTACTAATTTTATCCTTTTTTGCAGTGAGCAAAGTTTGTACAGAAGGTTTTTGTTTCAAAGGATTAGGTACTTTACCTTGATTGTTTCCTTTGGATGAACTCATATTCCTTATTGTTAGATATTTCCTACAGGCATTTAACACTTAATGTAAATTAAGTCTATTGTATAAAGTCCAATTCATATTACTATATTACATGTACTATTTTAAATGCATCACAACAATTAATTCTGCAATAACTTTTGAAGTCCTTTCTCATTTTTAAACATAATTATATCACAGGATTCCTCACATCATGCACTTTTTCCCATATCAAAATTACTCCATTTCATTCAAAGAACATTAGTTAAATTTTACAAAAACTAGGAGCTGAATTTTACAGTGTGAACAGCTCAGTGGCCATCTTGTTCTCTAATCAGACAATCTTGACCCTTAAGTCATTTTTGTAGCCCTCATAGAGCAGAACAATTAAGCAATGCTAACTTTTTCTCTAGTTCTAATAATTTTCAAGATTTTGAGGCAAAAATGGCAAAAATCATCAATTTTGACAATTAAAGGGCAACAACTCCTACAAGGAGTCATCATACAACTTTGACCCAATGGAGTGTTTTGTAGAGCTTTAGATGCTGAAGAAGGAAAGTCTGTTCGGTTTTCCTGTATCTGTTATACTTTTTGAACTACAAGCAAAAAACTGTATTTTGACCCCCCTGTTCTATTTTTAGCCATGGCAGCCATGTTGGTTGGTCTGAGGCCATGATTTGTGCAAACTTGGTAGAGGACATTTTACTGATGATGTGTGCAAAGTTTCAAAGCAATCCCTTCAGTGGTTTTGGAGGAGAAGATTTTTTAAGAAAAGTTAACGACGACGACGGACGACGACGACGACGACGACGGACGCCAAGTCAGGGTCAGGTGAGCTAATAAAAAGACTAGAAAAAACTTTGCAATCCTCATAATTGATAACCCCAGCTCAACAATTTCTAGAATAGCAATGTTCTGGGCTTTGCTGTTGGAAACTCCAAAAATCGTTTTGCTCAAACTGTAAAATAGAAGGAGCACAATTCCACCATATGACAAAGGATTCTGCAAAAGTTTCATCAAATCCACTCAGTGGTGCAAGTAGTTGTGGATAAGAGATAGGTATCCCCTACATCAAAGAATGGCAAGTCCATGTTTGCTATGGGAAATCCTAAATATAATTCCAATCAAAATATCAAATATCAGGTGTACAATGGCACATTGTGACAAAGAGTCCATCAAAATTGCATCAAAATCCATTCGATGCAACAATACAATTGAAGATGATTCTATCATAACTTTTATAAATATATTAATAAATAAGACAAAATTGTTGTTTGCCCATTTCAGACATAAAAATCACACCTGTTATATGGTTGGCATATAACTTGCATAAAATACATGTACATATGATATATGTAAATGTCTCCCTATAAATGTAAGTGATGACATAAGCTTCTAAAAGATTCAATTCTAAAATAATTTATTTCTGTAATACTCAAGGGCTTCAGTTGCTGAGTGGTTAAGGCAGTATTCATCTACTATTGATCGAATGCCTGTCAGCACTTGTTTGAATCTTACTGCTGCCAGGGTGTGCTCAACTTCAATCTTGATTGACAATTATTATAGTCTAAATACTATGACCTGTCAGGTATTTTCTACCTGTTGCTCAATCAATTCCAAAAATAGATAACAGCTGTTTAGAAAACTGCTTCAATCTGTTTTCTTTAAAGCTCCTAATCAGAAAGAGCTGGACATTTGAATTGCAGCTATTCATGAATGACACAGGTAACTTCAAACTTATAATCCGGATGATAGCCATAGAGTACAATGTAGATGGAACACGTTAGAAGTTTAAAATTACCTGAGTCACACATGTGTAGCTGCAATTTAAATGTCCAAGCTATCACTGATGAAAAGCTTTAAAGAAAACAGAATGAAGCAGTTTTCTAAACAGCTGTTATCTGTATTAAGAATTGGTTGACCAATAGGTAGAAAATACCTGACAGGTCATTGTATTTTGACTATAAAAGCCTCCTACAATCTGGCTTCCTCCTCCAATAAAAACAGGACGCCCAAATATAGCTGAAAAATTGCTAAAAGTGGCATTAAACACCATTAAAACAAAGGGATCAGTACAAATCCATTTACATGTGCATTCGAATGATATTGGGTGGATTTTGTTATAGGGAGTCACACACACTATAACAAAATCGACCCAGTATCATTCAAAAGTGCATGTCAGTAAATCGATTTTCATAAATTTCCCTGATTCAAACAAACAAATAATTTTAGGACTCTATGTTCCGATATTGTAACTTTTTATTACGAAAATCCAATAAAAAAATTGCCACTGTACATATTCCATAATATGCCCTTGTTGTTTACATGTTACTTGACTTTTGCTACGCAATCTGACACTTTTTGTTTTCAAAAAGTGTCTTACGATGTTTACAAAAGATCGCCAGATTTCGAGACGTTCTATGGTATTCGCGCCTAAACCGCAAATGACATTACCCGGAAGGTTTTTAATGGACAATAATCGTTGCTCCAAGTGGGTGCAAGTCAAATCGGCACCAACAAAAAAGGTCAATTCCGCACCTCGGAAGAGTAAGATCGGCATCAACTCTGGCACCTGTTAAATTATTTACTTTCTACAAGGAATGGCTCCAAGTTACACCAGTTCTAATTTAGGTCAAAATTTACTTTGTAAAATCGCCCTATCAAACTAAAAAACAGCATTTCAAAACGCTGAACAAATTTTAAAAAAAATGATTTACAAAAGGAACATAAGCTCGACCATACGCGCTAAGCAGTTTTATCCATGTGTATTTGGCACTCAAAAAAAAATTCTGCCAAAACACACTGACTTGATCACAACTTCCCTTGTTTTAAGGAACACATAAAATGAAGAAAAAATATTGTTTTGACCTTCGTTTAATTAGTTACTTTAAGCATAAAAATGAAATATCGTCTGAATTTAAACGACGGCAATTCGTGAGGTAAACATACACGGAAAATAGGTACGTTTTTTTCTGTCGATGATAACTAACAACCTCGTGGCTTGTTACGATTGATGGTACCAATTTCGACTCATGTATCGAGATAAATCAATGGTTCAGCATGAATTACCAATTATAAAATAAATCAAAAGGAACGTAAACAAATTGTGTCAGCATTTACTATCGAATAATGTAGTGACATGGCGAGTGCCATGTTTACTTAGATAACAATAGCATTTTCGATCACTGATGTCGAATAACCCATTTACTATTCTTGTGTCACAAACACCAAAATATTTTATTGTTATATTTTTATTAGTTAGAAATTGTAATATTTAATTTAACTACTTGTATTTTATTTACGAAACTTCTACATGCCATTCTCCAACCTTAAAAAATTTTTATAGATGGCGCCGCTGTACATCGACAAAGCACCCACTTTTGTGTTGATTTTTATTTAATTAAACAGGTAAAAAAATTAGAATGCAAAACCGTCTGAAACTATTACCACGCGATCGCACAAAATAATCATTAAATCACTTCATAATAATGTCATCAAATGTTATACACTGGTGCCACTGTCAGAACTACATTTGTCGGTTCAGTGAACAGCTATCGTGAGAATTGCCAAATATTGCGTTGATTTCCAAAACCAAAAAGTGTAACGAGTCTGTCTCCCGCGAATGAACATGGAATATTACTTTAAATCATAATACACGCCGGGTATTCGGACACACAGAACAGGGTGGAACACAAAAGAACGGGTGAGGTGGATGAAAACATCGTGTTCAGGTAGGTGTGTTATTTTCATTCTGAACGTATTGAAATAGGATTAAAGACAGAAATAAGTTTATAACGCCTTTTGTATGTCCCTTAACTACTAGTACACCAAGTATTGTCTGTTTTTACTGGAGAAATAATCCACAGGAACGTCATGAACACGGAAATTACTTCGGAAAAAGTAGACTTCCAACTTTCGTTGATTGTAACTTCTCGCGAAATGTAAGTTACAAAGTCTTTTTGGTCAATATAGATACCCCAATGCATACTTGATTATCTGTGAAAAGTTGAACTTCTAACTCGACGTATTAAGCACAGTATTCTTCATTATCCAAACATAGTTAGCGAAATTTTGACACAACGGACCGCGGGTGATTCGAGATGAAGACCACTAAGAACGCGGGTGTTGGACACACAGAACATGGCATTAACTAGCAATGATCTGGTATTAAAGAAGTGTCTAATCACTGTTTTATTTAGTTTTCTGTGTCCAAATGTTGTAGAACACCAGTTTAAGTCATGCTAGTCCTATATCTTTGTTATAGAATACATTTTATGTGCGCTTACGTATACTAAGTTAACCTCATACTAGTATATTACGGTGGTTACATCGACATATTCTCTGTAGTTAATATATGTGTTTTGTCAAATTCGTGAAGTACCGTACTGCTTATATATTATTTTTATAAATAGTATTATTCAGGCAACATTTGACTCGAACACTTAGAACGCGGGTGTTACACACACAGAACAGGGTGTATGTAAGACCGTCCTGAACAGTTTATCCACTTTCTTTTAGTTTAGATGGAACGACTCCTTCGTGTATTTTAGTTTGATATCTTTTTTTGTTTCCCATTGGTTCGTGCAATATAAGTTGTCTGTATTTAAGCGTTTTGGTGCCATGATCAGATGAACAATGGTCTATAATTGTTTCAAGCAAGTTTCTTTTACGCCAATAAAAGCATATATATATATATTAGTGGATTGACTTGACATAAACCCAATATAAGGACAAGGCATAGAAACGGAGTATAATGGCGAGGCTCTGCCCAATCTTCCCAGTTTCGTGCCGAGTCCTTATATTGTGTTTATGTCAAGTCAATATACTAATATTATGTTTATCCTGCAATCTATCCTAAAATATTTCCTCCTAAAAATTTTTGTAATTGTATCCTTATTAAGCCTATACACATAGTGCGCAGTATTTTGATAATCAACATGATTGACGTAAATTGAGTGATGTTTCAAGAACGATTTCTGCTTTTCAAGGTGAATTATGAATACAACAGTAATGCATGTAACAAGGTTAGTAAAACATTATCAACAGAAATAACAAGAAGATACTATTTTCAATATCACATAAGTTGTACTGTATTACGAAACTCGTCGATTCGGCGTACAAACTTTTCCTGTATGTTTAATGGCGATCACACATATATACAATATTCGTTCATTGTCATAAATATACAGTTTATTTGTACTAGCCTTAGAAACAGGTAGGAATGCGAGGTTCTATCGAGAATTTCTTACCTGTTTCGCGGCGAGTACAAATAAACTTTTTATTCTGCAACCAGAAAATCCATTTTATACTAATGAAAAGCATTAAAAGTGCACTTTAACCGATTTTTGACTTGAAATTTTCGGCGCGTAATCATGTGATAGCCTGACGTCACAAACAAATATCGTATTTGACAACATGCCGTAAACCAGAACAGAATACTAAATATCGTTCAAAGTAAGGACAGGGGCACCAGTAGCCGACGTCATTATTTACAATTCTAATATGACGCTTTGGCCCGCTATGACGTCACAATTGGAATTCCGACGTCATATGAAAATAGCAATCGGAACATCTCTTGGCCATTTCCGTCATGGGTCGGGAAATAACCGAGGTGATCCGATTTATGAAAATAGCAAAAAATCCGACCGAACAACAAGAGCCAAAAGTCAAGGGACAGTTACAAATCCGGATATAGACAAACGCAATACAAAAACCAAAAACACAAAAAACAGAGAGTAACCCGAACCCAATAAAAACCATGGGTGCACTCAGGTGCTCCGGATCAGTAAGCAGCGTCTGCCTCTAATTAGACACCCGTCGAGTTACTCATTGTCATGTCTAGGGAAAAGTCAAATCCAGGAATAGGAAACACTATGACGCAGCGAAAATGTCAGATCGTATTTGAGACACTGATTTCCCATAAGGATCAATTAAGTCATGGTGACGACCATAGAACTTCTGAAGAGATAACACCAACCTAGGTACAACAAACCCTTGTTTTAGTAGTTTAGCAGTCAACAGCAGTGATCGGTCAAGAAAATCGGAATACCTATCCCAGGATCTAGAATAACGTATAAGTTGTGAAATGTACACACCATACGCTGGAGCTGATGGAATGTTGCTATCAATAAACGGGAAGTTGAAAATAAGAAAGTTGAAGTCATCTCGTTTGTACGGTAGATTCTAGTTTGTAGTTTTCCTTAGTCTATTTCTAGAAAAAGGTCTAAGTAAGAGGCTGACCTTAGTGTATTGGTGGTATCTTTAATGTCAAGCTCGCAGGGTAAATTGAATGTAAATAGTCACCAAATTTAGCATTGTTGAGGGACAAAACATCAGCAATATAGCGGAATGTTAAATTAAAGGTCTGGGCCAGTGTCTTTTCTTTCTTCTTCAGTAGGCCTTCTAGGAACTCAGCCTCATAAGAGTACAAAAACAGGTCGGCGAGGAGAGGGGCACAATTAGTACCCATTGGAATACCAACAGTCTGTTGAAAAACATGTCAACCAAACACGACGAATATGTTGTCGATCAGAAAATCTAACATATGACAGATTTGGTCTTCAGTATTATATTTAGAGTCATTTATGACGAAGTAAGTTCTGTCATATACGCTCAAACACAATGCAATTTTGTTAAGATTTCTCAATATTTGTTTGCTTAAAAGGTAAGTATATTCAATAAAATGACGAGAATATATGTGTATGTCAATTTTATTTGCTTTAACATACTGCTGTGGGATATCTCTTATTAGTTTCAAAAAACAAAATTACCACTGAAAGCGTCCTCTTAGAGCCGCTGCGAAATTTTAACTCATTTGTTATACATATTAGAATTGAAATAGATTATTGCAATTGGTATCTATGCGAATTAGAACATGGTCAGACCTTATATTTTTCTTCATTTTATACCTCGCTGACAAATATATGGTCTGACCATGTTCTAATTCACAATAATCTATTTCTTAAATAAAGCTTCGCTTTATTCGTAGTGTCGTATTTGTATAGTTCAACCAGTAGTTGCAAAATAAATAGACATTCATGGTCTGGATTTGCAGGGTTGCGCCATAATACTTTGAATTTAGCCTGTTTGAAGTGTTTGTTTTAGAAGAGAAAAAACCAACACAGATGAAAATAATATATTTATTTATGGATTAAAACAAAAACACGTCTTTGCGCGATTGCAACATTCCGATTTGTTTACATTTGGCAAGAAAGGTCAAACAAGTACATTACTGCAATACACAAAAGTAGTTCTTAAAGTGGGCGTGGCTAAAACTCGTTTCATAGCCAGTGGCAGAGAAACACATACAAAATTTAAGCTGCTCTAATCGAAGGATTGCAGGATAAACATTGTTCCTCCTCTATTCCTGAAAAGAAAATATACGGTTGCTCATTACAATAATAGAAAGGGGACGAAACAGTTTAAATAAAAAAATATAAGCATTTTCACCCGGTTCGTTGTGTTCTCTAAGGAGCACACACCCGCGGTCCACAGTGTCCTCACCCGCGGTCCGTTGTGTCAAAATTCCGCCAAGTATGTTTGGATAATGAAGAATACTGTGCCTAATACGTCGAATTAGAAGTTCAACTTTTCAAAGATAATCAAGTATGCATTGGGGTATCTATATTGACCATAAAAACTTTGTAACTTGCTCTTCGCGAGGAGTTACAATCAACGAAAGTTGGAAATCTACTTTTTCCGAAGTAATTTCCGTGTTCATGACTTTCCTGTGGATTATTTCTCCAGTAAAAACAGACAATACTTGGTGTACTAGTAGTTAAGGGACATACAAAAGGCGTTATAAACTTATTTCTGTCTTTAATCCTATTTCAATACGTTCAGAATGAAAATAACACACCTACCTGAACACGATGTTTTCATCAACCTCACCCGTTCTTTTGTGTTCCACCCTGTTCTGTGTGTCCGAATACCCGGCGTGTAATATAAGTTATCAGTTATACAGTAAATGAGACATAATACGAAAGGACATGTATAGTAAAGTTGTTCAAGATAAATGCGGTGCACCCATTCATGTAATTGATAGATTCCTTCAATGTGACTTATATTTTACGAGTGTAAGGTTATTATTACACGCCGGTCGCAGTAGTTTCTATGAATTTAAGCATTAGCAAGGGGAAAGTTTGCTACGCAACCTTCCCAAAAATATGATTTGTTCAATATAGGAGGGTTGTAAAATAGGGAACCTCAAATCCTTACAACTTATTCACAGAATAATCCTCACAAACCACATCCTAAAGATATGTTTGGATGAGGTTTTATTTTCTATAAAACAGCTCAATGCTTTCTTATGTTTAATGTGTATTCTTTAAAGAATCAAGAACATATTGTATCAAGTTTTTAAACAAAAATCACAAAATAACTTTCATTTTGACTTTAGGCTTAAACATTAAACTGTTAGAGAAAATTTATCATGATGTATATACATATTTATATAAATGAATGTTAAATTTATCCATTTTATCTCCAAATGTTAATTGCATGCTGTAAATAACACAAACAAAAAATATTATACATCCATATACTACATCACCAATTATGTACTACAGATCAGCTATGACTTCCTGTTCACTGCAATACATGAATATTAATCCATTGATGACACAAAAATCATTAAATAAGTGGATTTTCTTCTGTTATAAAAAATATAGATAACGCTTAATTTTATATACCAATAAGCAGTATTTCAAATATTCCTCCAAGAAATTTGGTAAAGGCTTTTGAATCTGATATCGATGTTCTTCTATCAGAATATGCAGTTGTAATCTAAAACTGTAGTGTGTAAATCACACAAAAACCTAATTTTCTTACAAAAATTGATAAATTTTGACTTCTGGTATTGTTTTTCAAGGTTTTGATGTCTTTGTTAATTTATTATGTCCAATAAACATAAGTGTGGCTAATTGGTTTCAGTATAAGTACATAAGAAATGTCTAAATTTATCAACTGTCTGGAGTTCCCAAATGAACACAGATGAAATATAGCCAAGAATTATTCTTGAAACATTTTTAAACAAGGATAATATAGTCAAAATAGAATGACCTGTCATGTATTTTTTACCTCTTGGTCAACCAATTCTTCAGATAACAGCTGTTTAGAAAACTGCTTCATTCTGTTTTCTTTAAAGCTCTTCATCAGTGATAGCTTGGACATTTAAATTGCAGCTACTCATGTGTGACACAGGTAACTTTAGTCTCCTAACATAACATACAGTTAACTTAAACCAGTCCAAATCTCTGGTCAAAATCTCTGCTTTTTGACAAAAAAACCAGTCAATTTGACCACTTTAACTGGAAACAATTTTGCAAATCTCTGCTTTAAATATTGTCAAATTCTCTGCTTTGGTCAAGTGGACAAAATCGGTCCAAATCTCTGCTTTTGTCAAATTGACAAAAATGGTCCAAATCTCTGCTTTCAAATGTCACGTGACAAAAATGTCTAGTGGACATAAATTGTCAAAATCTCTGCTTTTCGATAGTCACGTGACAAAAATGTCCAGTGGACAAAAATTGTCAAAATCTCTGCTTTTCAATTTTCATGTGACAAAAATGTCAAGTGGACAAAATCGCTGCTTTTCAATTTTCAAGTCACAAAATGTCCTTTTTTACAAAAATTCAAAATATATCCGTTATTCAATCATTTCGTTACAACTTGTCAATTTAGACATTCACCAAAGTTCTAAGTTAATTAATCTACGGTTACATAGTCTATTTTAAAGAACGCGATTTCCTTCCAGTCCGCGTTTCGGTAAATGTATAGCAAGCCGTTGTGGTTACAAATTTAGACTGAAGCTCTCGATATATTACTATTATTATTATGTTATAATTATTATTATGATTGAGCAAGCAGATTTTTTTTGTGTTGTTCAATAAAAATATGAAAGTATAAATCCTAACCTGTAATATTTTTATTTAATAATACTGTTAAAACTCGCATGTATATTTTTTAAACTTTTATTTCAAACTAAATAATATTAATTATTTTTCAAATCTTTGCTGCCTACATCCCAAGATATGCTTTTTAACTTCAAATCCACAATTTAAAACAAATCACCCATAAAATCCCAAATTAAAACCTCTTATTCATATCAAATCACTCCTGACACTGCCTGAGAACATAGAAATATAAATTACAACCATATTAAAAACATAATATCACTCCAGAGACCTTTGTGATGCAATTAAAAACATATTTCTCATATAAAATCACTCCAAATACTTAAGCAATGCAATTGAAAACCCTATTTCACATATAAAATCAATCCTAATCCTGATCCTATAGCAATACAATTACATATGATATAAATCCTGAGACATTAACAATGCATAAAATCAATCAAGAGACTTTAGCAATGCAATTAAAAACCATATTTCACATATAAAATCATTCCCGTGTCCTTAGTGATGGAAATAAAAACTATATTTTACATATAAAATCAATCATGAGACCTGAGCTGTAGAATTAAAAACCATATTTTATGTATAAAATCACTCTGGGGATATTAGTAATGGAATTAAAACCATATTTTACATATAAAATCATTCCTGATACCCAAAAGATGCAATCAAAAACCATAGTACAAGTACAAAATTGCTTTGGAGAATTAAATGAAGCAATTAAAAACCATAGAACACATATAAAATCACTCTGAAGGACTGAGAGATGCAATTAAAACCATATTTCACATATAAAATTAAGCTACTGATCTTAGTGATGCAATAAAAAACCACATTCCACATAAAATCATGTTGGAAACCTAAGTTATGCAATTAAAAACCATACTTAACATATAAAATCACTAATGAGACTGTTGGAATGAAATTAAAAACTATATTTCACATATAAAGTCATTCTGGAGACCTTAGCCATGCAATTACAAACTATATTTTACATATAAAATCAATCCTGAGACCCTATTGATGGAATAGAAGCCATATTTTGCATATAAAATCAATCCTGAAACCTTGGCAATAAAATTAAAAAATATATTTAACATATAAAATCACTAATAAGACTATAGCAATGTAATCAAAAACCATATATCAGATATAAAATCACTCTAGAGACCTAAGCGATGCAATTAAAATCCATATTTAGTATATAAAATCAATCTCGAGACTTTAGCAATGCAACTAGACACCATATTCCACATATAAAATCATTCCTGAATCCTTGATAATGCCATAAAAAACAATATATCACATATAAAATCATTCTGGAGACCATAGGAGTGCAATTAAAAACCATATTTAACATATAAAATCACTAATGAGACTATTGCAATGAAATTAAAAAACTATATTTCACATTTAAAATCACTCTGGAGACCTTAGCCCTGCAATTACAAAACATATTTTACATATAAAATCAATCCTGAGACAATTAAAAAACATATTCCACATATAAAGTTACTCTAGAGACCTTAGCAATGCAATTAAAAAGCATATTTTACATATAAAATAACTAATGAAACTATAGCAATGCAATTAAAAACTATATTTTACATATAAAGTTACTCTGGAGACCTTAGCCATGTAATTAAAAACCATATTTTGCATATAAATTCAATCCTGAAACCTTGGCAATACCATTAAAATACATATTCAACATATAAAATCAATCCTGACACCTTAGTGATGGAATTAAAAACCATATTTCACATATAAAATCAATTCCGAAACTTTTGCAATACAATTAAAATTTATTTTTAACATATAAAATCTTTAGTGAGTCTAAAGCAATGTAATCAAAAACCATATTTCACACATAAAATCACTTTGGAGACCTAAGTGATGCAATTAAAAACCATACTTAACATACAAAATCACTAATGAGACTGTTGCAATGAAATTAAAAACTATATTTCACATATAAATCACTCTGGAGACCTTAGCCCTGCAATAACAAACATATTTTACATATAAAATCAATCCGGAGACAATTAAAAACCATATTCCACATATAAAGTTACTCTAGAGACCTTATTGATGCAATTAAAAAGCATATTTTACATATAAAACATTCCTGAGATTTTAGCGTTGCAATTAAAAATCATTGTACACATATAAAATAAATCCTTAGAGACTAATTTGGCGATGCAAATAAAAACCACTTTGCATGTATAAAATCAATCCAGAGACCATAGTGATGCAATTAAAACCATATTTTACATAAAAATTTAATTGTGAGACCTAAGGGATGCAATTAAACAAATATTACATATATAAACTCACTCTCAGGACCACAGAGATGAAATTAAAAACCATGTTACACACACTGGTATAGACAAAATGTGAGTGTTACCATTGTAAATATAAGATATTTTACATTATTGTTAAGTAGTTGTATACTATAATGAGATTTTAGTGGTTAAAATACAGAACTGTCATAGATCTTTAACCTTTTTTTATTATTATCACACACTTTGGTTATTGCAATGTCCTTTCAACTGGATACATGTAGACTTAATTTATATTTTGAATGATTGCTTAGTTCAAGAGTTGTATTAATTAATATTATGATATCGAAGTGATTGATAGATATTTATATAACAAAGATGTGTCTCACTATATTGGACTGTACATTAATATTTAATTAAACGAAACAATGACGCAATAAGTAATATGTTTCCGAGACGTAAGATTTAAAACATTTTTTTCCTCCGCAAATCCAGTAACACGTAAATAGCAAACAAATCTTCAATATAAAATTCTTTCATAACTAATTTTTATTATATAGATTGTTTTTGGTAATAGGACAAACGATTTGATTTTTTATCTTTCATATACTTTTTATTCCGACAACTCGCAGATAAATTAAATCGACGTACGGTAAAACCAGCCGGTCTTTCCTAAATAATTGCAAAAAAAATAATTAAAATTTTTAAGTAAAAGTTAAAAGTGGTTTAAAGTGTCAGTCGAAAGGTTAGCAAGTTGACATAGTGGAAATAAATTTCCAAAATAAAAAATGTCCAGTGAACAAACTTGTCACGTGACAAAATTGTCGGAACAAAAAATGTCCTGTTGACAAACTCGTCACGTGACAAAAGTGTCAAAAGAAAAAAAATTGTCCAGAGGACAGAAATTGTCCACAGAAACAAAAATGTCCAGTGGACAGAAATTGTCAAAAGAACAAAAATGTCCAGCGGCCAGAAATTGTCAAAAAATTGTCAAGTGGACAGAAATATATTGTATAAAAAATTGTCAAAAGAACAGCCCAAGTTAACTTGGGTTGTCAAATTCTCTGCTCAAAGTTAACATAAAGCAGTCAGAATCTCTGCTTTACAAGTTAACTAGCATGTTATGTTAGGACTGCACCCAACTGTAAGTCATGCATGAATAGCTACAATTAAAAATGTCCAGCTATTTCTGATTAAGAGCTTTAAAGAAAACATATTGAAGCAGTTTTTTAAACAGCTATTTTTAATTTATTTTTGGAATTGATGGAGCAATATGTAGAAAATACCTGACAGGTCATTGTATTTTGACTATAAAACAATTTACTACACTATGGGCCTGAGGCAATAATTGTTTATTGTACCAAAATGTCAGTTTTAAAAAAATTATACTATCGCATTTCAGTTCGTGGGCTGTAAGTACAATACCAGAATAAATTGACCATTTCCAACATTTTTTAAAGCTCAGGAATTATCCCCAACATCGGCGATAAAGTCCTAAAGATTTTGAACACAGGAAATTTGCCCTTTTTTCAATGGACTAAACGAATCATAATCCACAATCTTTCATCAAATGTTCACTTTCAAAATTTTCTTCAAATACTTTTTTCTCAAATTAGCCTAAAAAGTATCCCAAAGCAAATAAAAAGAATTGTTAAAAATATGTTACATTAATCTTACAACTTTTCAGTACAGTGCACAAAGTAACAGTTTTATACTAAGCACTGCATGACTGTTAAAATGTCTTTCTAATATAAGGCATAATAAAATGCCTTTGTTTTTATATGCATTTAAAGAATGTGTAGCTTGCTAAGGCAATAACTTGTGTTAGGAACTTTTCTGTTTCAGTAACTAACTGCAATGTGAACTTATTTACCCATAAATAATAATAAAATAAACTGCTGTCTTAAAGTAGTCAGAATCAACTATATTTGATGACATGTACATGGCCTTTTTGACAAAAACACGAGAAGGGAGTATCCCAGGTCTTATATATAGCTCATCTATAAATATTCATCTGTGGATGACATTTACAGTAATTATGAAAATTTTAGTTTTTTTTAAATATAAAAGGCATGTGGCTAATTTGTTGACAATTTTTCACATAAAATAAGAAATAGTCTAGTCGGCTATATGATAGCCATCTCTAGTGTACACCAATATAATTAATAACAATTTTATACTTGTAGATAGGTACAGTTTTAATACCTTATTTCTTATGATCTAAGAAAAATTTATAATATAAACCTGCTTACTTCTGACAAACTCCATGGGTTTTCTTTTTAGTCATGGGGTTATTTTAACAGAAAGAAATTCAAATTAAAGAGTTTAGTAACAAATCATGAATAAATCATTATAAAATGACTTAAATAAAAAATCAGTGATTTCTTGAGGTGATTTTCATGTGATTCAATTTGTAAATTACAACACCAAATTACTTTAAGAAAAATTCAGTTTCAGAGATTTGTTGGTGATTTGTTATCGCAATGAAAGTGATTTCTCACTGACTTGAAAGTAATTCATCTGTTATACTTCATTAATTGGGTAGTTCGTGCCAGCCATGTTTTGGCAGCAGCAAAGTTATACAATGAAACTTCTCTACACCGGCCGCTAATGGGACAAAAAAAATGACCGGTTTACAGAGGTGGCCGGTTTAATGAAGTTTAGTGAAATCTACCATGATTTTCAGTTACTGCCCTATTGGGTACAGAGTCGAGGTCCTTAATCAATTCTACTTTATCGTTAAGTTATCAATCATGTTCCATTTGAAAGAAATTAAAAATTCATTTGCAATGCCGCTGAGAAATGTTCACTTCTAACAAAAAAAAAGATAAATCACTCGAGTATGGTGATTCCACTTGTACAGTAACGTTATTTTCAGTATTTTCCAACTGAACATTGCGTGTGGTCTTCAGTTTGTTAAAAGACTGAACATTTTTGAATTTCATTGCAAATTTTAGCTAAATATCAAATAATGATTATACAACTAGTATAATTAAAGAAAAATTACGTCCCGTTGTAAGAAATATTCAAAACGAAAGCAAGCACATGTTTCGATTTTTACAATCATCTCATTAATATTCATGGACTGATTTACCGGATGTAAACACACGTAAGCCACATGCTTCATTTATTTGCATGGTGTTTAGCGTTGTTTTTCATTAAAGTTAGTTCAAAGGCATACTGCTAAAATTATATCTATTTTAAAGATTTATTAACAAATATAGAAGAAATTATGTTGATGTTACCGCGAATCGCAAAATTTATGCTTAGCAATGACATTTAATCGCTGTTAATAAATTTTTATTTTCAAACGATAATTTATTAGCTTGGACAAAGATCACACTAAATTACTTTTAAATGGTCATCAAAACAACGTACGGATTAGTGCTTGTATGTGTACACAACACCTCTAATTAAGGCATCCACAGGTGAACTATTATGTAATGATTTCCTGTTTCTTCAGTGATTTATGACAGGTAATTTTTATAACTAGCCGGTAAAGTGGGGTGAAATTTACCTGGTTAATTAACGCAAAACTTTAGAAATGGCCGGTGTCCTGTTTGTACAGGAGGCAGGTTTTGTGAAGATAATTTACATTAACTTTAATGGGTAATGGCCGGGACTTTTTAAAACGGCCGATTTGAAGGGGCAACCGGTTTTCTGAGGGTCCGGTTTAGAGAAGTTTCTTAACTTATTAAAAGACACAGAAAGTAACTAACTAATTTAATATTTATATATGCCAAGTAGTTCACATTTATTATATGTTGCAATGTCACAAAATGAAGAATCATGCATATGTTAATCTATAAGAGACTAGTATATAAAGAATAGCCATGAAAGCTATGTTATATTAGTAATTACACCCCTGAAACGTAAAACGTTCCCATTTATGCGTTCCTTTTCGTTTTCCGTTCGTCCGTATATCGTTTTTCGTTCGTCCATCCGTACGTCCATTTGTTCGTTCGTTCGTTCGTTCGTCTGCATGCACAAAACAAGTAAATAAAAACCGTTAGTTCGTTCGTCCGCATGCGCAGTACAGGTAAAAATAAAGGTTCATTCGTTCGTCAGCATTCGCAAAGGAAAATATTTTACACTTTGTTAGTCTGATAGAAAATACTACATTCTGTTATCAAATTAAAAAAAACCTGAACATTAAAATGTCTAAGTGTATTTATTTTAAAACTATAAATTCATTAAAATAATGAACATGTTTTAAATCAAATATAAACATAAACAATATGAAATACTTTCTTCATCTATTTTGTTATGTAAATCTACAATATTCAGGTTGTACAAATAAATATGATTTATTTGAATACTCTCCAAATTTAATGAAAATAATTAAAAAAAGAAGTAAACACATATGAAATTTTTCTATTTCCTTTTAAAAATTTATGTTTTATCCAAAAGTCTTTGAATATCCCTACATTGTCTTCATTTGATACAAAAACTGAATAATCTTGCATAAAATCTTAATTTGATGTCACAATGTTTATTTGGAAATACAGACATTTCATTTCCTAGGTTTTAAATTGCATGTATAATGTCTCACGACTGATTTAGCATCTCTTAGTTAGGTCAAAGAAGTGAATTATAGTATGCTTTGGTTTAATATTGCATCTTATAAGGTCTTAGGAGTGATTTTATATATGTAATATGGTTTTTAATTGTATCACAAAGGTCTCAGGAGTGATTTTATATGTATTATATAGTTTTTAATTGTATTGCTAGGGTCTCAGGAGTGATTTGGTATGTGAAATAGGGTTTTTAATTGTATCGCAAAGGTCTCAGGAGTGATTTTATATGTATTATATAGTTTTTAATTGTATTGCTAGGGTCTCAGGAGTGATTTTGTATGTGAAATATGGTTTTTAATTGTATCGCTAGGGTCTCAGAAGTGATATTGTATGTGAAATATGGTTTTTAATTGTATTGCCAAGGTCTCAGGAGTGATTTTATATGTGTAATATAGTTTTTAATTTTATTGCTAGGGTCTCAGGAGTGATTTTGTATGTGAAATATGGGTTTTAATTGTATCGCAAAGGTCTCAGGAGTGATTTTATATGTGTAATATGGTTTTTAATTTTATTGCTAAGGTCTCTGGAGTGATTTTGTATGTGAAATATTGTTTTCAGTTGTATCACAAAGGTCTCAGGTGTGATTTTATATGTGTGATATGGTTTTTAATTGTATTTCTAGGGTCTCAGGAATGATTTTGTATGTGAAATATGGTTTTAAATTGTATCACAAAGGTCTCAGGAGTGATTTTATATGTGTAATATGGTTTTTAATTGTATTGCTAAGGTCTCAGGAGTGATTTTATATGTGTAATATGGTTTTTAATTGTATTGCTAAGGTCTCAGGAGTGATTTTATATGTGTAATATGGTTTTTAATTGTATTGCTAGGGTGTCAGGAGTGATTTTTAATGTGAAATATGGTTTTTAATTGTATTGCTAAGGTCTCAGGAGTGATTTTGTATGTGAAATATGGTTTTTAATTGTATCGCTAAGGTCTCAGTAGTGAAATTGTATGTGTTATATGGTTTTTAACTGCATAGCTAAGGTCTCAGGATTGATTTTATATTTGTATTATGGTTTTTGATTGCATTCCTTATGTATCAGGAGTGATTTTATATGTTTAATATAGTTTTTAATTGTATCTCGGTCTCAGTAGTTTTTTTATGTTAAATATGGTTTTTAATATTATTGCAAAGGTCTCGGGAGTGATATTACATATGTGATTTTAAATGTGTTATTTGAACACCACCTTGATGAACATTTTCCAATAGAGAATTGTTATTATAAATTACCCCTAAATTTATGAAACTATACGGTTTAACAAATATTTTAACACATAATAAATATACAGTTGGAGTAGTACATTTCATTATATGCAATAAAGATTAATTATAAAAAGCTTCCTCGGGAATGTGTAATAATTACTGTAATCAAAATAAAATGGACGATTAAGCTCGTTTCTTTTTACACTGTGATAAAAAATATTTATAGGTCCATTATTAAAACATTTCCATGTTTAGCCCAAATCCCGAACGTGAATATTTAATAAAAATACTCAACCCCACAAATTTTCTCGTAGGCGTGTTATGTTGTCACATTTTTGTGTGTGTGTATTACCTGTTTGAGCTGTCACAAGTTATTTAAATGATGATTTAATGAAAATAAAGTATAATTATTTTATTATTTATTCCTTTTCAATTTTTTATTTGTTTACTATAAACCAACTTGATTCTCAAAATTTTATTTAAAATGATCGAACGTTTCTTGATTTTTACAAAGCACGATATAGGCATGTCCATTCGTTTTCCTGCATACGAATGATTGAAGCGTATATCTTATCTCCGATTGGTTAATATTTAAATAGTTCGTCCGGACGATAAGAGCGTTCGTTCGTTCTTCGTCCGTTCGTATATCGTTTTTGGTTCGTCCGTTTAACGTTCGTACGGGAACGTTTTACGTTTCAAGGGGTGTACAATGTAGTAACAGATGAAAGTACAAGTTCCAAATATACATATATATATTATTCCCAACTTATGGTACACAAGATTTATCTCCCATTTGCTGAGTTATTTGTTCTTTAGTCAAGTAATTTACATCACCTAACTGTGGATAAAAATATTTTTTTTATTCACATGGAGCAGAGCCTCTGAAAAAATTTATTATGATGTGAAAACTAAGTCTGCAATGTACTTTAGTTGCACTGGAACAATCAAGTCACATAAATAATTTAGAAAAAAAACATAATTTTCCCCTATCAATTCAATATGAAATACCTGTTGCAAGAGTTGCTAATTGGAAGTAACTATGTATTCTGAAAATTGCATTTGTGCATCTGGATTCATCTGTATTGAACTCGTTATCATTACACCCAAAAATTGGCGTCAGTTTTTGATTGGATTATATTTTTATCGTCTAAAAATTACTTCTGCTCATACGAAGAGGTGTATAAAAAATTGTGCCAAAGTTTACATTTGAATATTTTTATTAAATATTAATTTATCAAATACTTAAACAATTATTACTGTTATGCACTGTCAAGAGAGAAGCACAATGTGATGGAATTTTATAAGTGTTGCCCTAAAAATAGAATGATTGTTTTGTCTCCACCAATTGATAGGGAAATTACAGCAAGGTGATCCAAGATGCAATTATATTTGCATCTGTGTGATGGGGACTAGAAAATAGGGAACTAAAATGGTGCCAATTTTATTCAGTGGTTTACCATGATTTAACAATAATTGGACTGAGTAATGTATCTGTGATTTGCTAATGATTTTATTCCATGGTTTTCTATGATTTGAGAGTAAGTTATCTGAGATTGGCTAGTGATTTATTAATTATTTTTTCCATGTTCAGTGTTATTTGTTAGTTATTTGTTACAGTGATTCAATAACTAATTTGCACTTTCAAATCACATTGAAAGGACTGCCTCCTTAATGATTTTAAAGTTTCTAAATAGTTATTTTTCAACAAGGTTAATGCAGCAGAATTTTGTTTTTTAAATAAAATACTAAAATATATTATTACCTGATACCTTACATAAATGTAATTTGGTATTTTTTACTGTTTTCTGATTTCTAAAAATGTCCACGTTCAGGAACTGTTGACCAGTCAATAGTTTCAACTGTTTCCAATCACGTAACAAATTACAATTTGTCAGTTGAAAATAGAAAAAGACTGTTTCCTTTAGTCTTTTTTGATGAAATAACAGAGAAAAACAATATAAAAACCTACAGACATAAAATGTTGGTGTTGTGACATAGTTAAAAGATTGTTAAATTGAAAAAGTTTAATTATTAATATATTTGTAAAACTATTTTCTTGTTCCTTTTTTCTCCTGCAAGTACTGTTACAACAGCCATTGATCAAGTATTAAAACACTTATTTCATATGTGATTTGAGAACAGTTCAAAATACTATCCCAGACACAGAGGGACAACAGTTTTCATCATTAAACCTTACTGTGCTTCACTGAAAATGTGCTTCTTTTGAAGTTTTTTATGTTAATGAAACTTAAAAGAATGCATTCAATTTTTAAATATTCTTACTGGATTATAATGGTAGCTGTAAGATAAGCAGTATAATACTTACGCCAGCCACAACTTTATCGAAGTCATTATGTGACCATATATCAGCTGTATGGGAATACACATTTCTTATGCCTGAGATAATGTAGTCTATGTGATTAATCATCTCCTGTCCGTTTATTCCATCTGAATTCATAGATGACAGCTGCCATTTTGGATGAAATGCCAATATAGCCAATTCAGCATCTTTCTTTAAAACTTTTCGATAGTCATCATATCCAAACTTTTCTTTCACAGTATCTATTGCTTCCTTCAGAACACCAAATACAGCAAAATATTTCTTGCTTTTGTTTTCTGGATGTTCTCTTACAACACCATCATAAATATGAAAAAGTCCTGTAAATTATAATGATTTGTATATAAAAACATATATCAACAAAATTTCATTCACAGAACTGCAATATTTTTAACATATCCAGCCTAAAATGACATAACAATGACCTTTTGATATACTCAGCAGCAATTTGAAGTCTTCAGATTGCTCCAATACAAGTGTTATATATCAAACTTTGACGTTAGTTGTTCAGGAAAAACAGGTTTCATTTTGCACAGGGTATAAAAGACTGCAAAAGACTGTCAATTTACTGTCAAACAAAATACAAATTTAGATTGAACAAGTGGTGTGGAAACAGAAAAATATCTCGCCTGCAGTTTGCATCAGTAACAAATTTAATAACTTCAAAAGCAAGGAACAAGACAGTCATGTACTCATTTATCAGCAACATATATAACAAATGTTGTCACTGTACCATTCATGGTTAGAGGAACTGCCCTAATCCAAAAACTTTAATGCAGTCACTGGACCGTGAAATTCAGGTATAAGTCAAGTGACACCTACAGGACAGTAATGTACTATTCATCAGCAACCTATATACAAATATTTTCATCCTACCATTCATGGTTACAGAGGAATTGTCCTAATCCAAAAACTTTAACATAGTCACCCAACCCGAGATTAAGATCAAGGTTAGGTGACAGGTAAATGACTAGCAAGAACTCATCATAAGCTGCCAAATTTGATGAAGCTAGGGCTTAAGTTTGCAAGATATAAAGCAAAATGTCATGTTTAGCCTGCCATCTCCGAATATATATTCCCACATATATGTCTTGCCTTCAGCACATATCTTAGCGAGACAGAAAAGTATTTTAACTAATACAAAAATAATATTTTAATGTTTATTTTTAATTATCTTTGTGTGACTAATTACTGTAAGTTATTCTTATTAACAACAATCAGATAAATGACAATTATATCAGTAAGTCTTCACATTCTTTACCTTGAAATTACACACATTGAACTGCTTAGTTAAAGAAAAATAAACAAAGTTTAGTAAAATCTTTCATGATTCATACCCCTCTGAAAATTTTTTGGGAGTGTCAGGATTCTGTTTCCACCCTTCTGAGTTAGTTGTCCTCTGTATGCAACATGTTCCATTACAAACTGATTTTGCACACCATTTCTCTGAACACCATATGTGTATACAGGGTACAGTTGTTCTATCTCAAATGGTGAAAACTTTGCCTGAAAGCTGTATTTTACAAACCCATCTTTCCAGTCACTACAATATTTAAAAAAAACAATGGATTATATGCAAGGCCCAGGAAATTGTCCTGAGTCATGCCAGACATTTTAGCGGTCATCATATAAAAATACAAAGTACTTAAAATTTCGGTGCAAAATGCAGCTAAGTAAGGTTTAGCTTCAATACTTGCTTTTTATTGTGTTTGCTTAAACTGGGATGTGCTTTCCTTTAGTTGAGAATTAAGGTCTTTTTAAATATTTTCAAGACCGTAGTAGATATTAGTTGTTGTTTTGTGATGGGTTCCTAGGATATATGCATCGTTTAAGAAAGAAAATATATGTAGGAAAACATTCTGCTTCATAAATTTCTTTATTATAAGATGCCATTTTGTCTATTCAACAAAGTAATGGCAAACAACGTTTTTTTTTATGACCATTCATGAGAAATTTTCATTAACTGTTTAAAAATTACAACAAGTTGGGAACAGAATTGAATTTATATGATATTCTGTGATGGACCACGATTTTTACAAGTTATTATTTATAGTAAAATATTCATTTTTGTTCTCATAATTTTAAAAAAATTTAATTTGAATTGATTTTCTCCAGATTTACGTACATCTGTATTATGAAAAGGTACATTGGCGCATACGTGATGTACAATTTTGACCACACATGTTTTTCCATTAAGTTGTCATATTTTCTAAGCAGGAAAACATACAAACAATTCAATCTCTATTGTTTCAAAATATTGTTGCAATAACATGTTCTACAAAATGAATGAAACAGATCTGTACTCGTAGGTTTATCACCTGTTGTCGTGTTAACCATATTACATAATAAAAATTGATTGGAGTGAATGAGGGGTTGATTTTTCAATAAAAATATTTCTATCTAGCGGAAATTAAAGGTAGTAAAAAAAAAAATTATTATTGACCAAGTACTTATTTAGATGTCCGATTCAACTAAAATTTAGTTGGACATTTTAATGTAAATGTCGGACAATATGACCGTTTCCAGACCCATGATTATAAGTCAACATTTGTAATGTATAATACCCTGTTTTTTTGGTTTTTTTGGTGTAATGTCTTCATAACACTGATTTCAGGTCTTTATGACTAGGACAAAATAAAGACTTTCCTAAGTATGAGTTGGTGTTGGTCATGTATTTGATTGTCATAATACCCAGGTCAGGAATTTTTTTACCTATTGGTCAACTCTAATACAGATAACATTTATTTAGAAAGCTTGGACATTTAAATTGCAGCTACTCATTCTTGACTTGGGTGAATGAAAACATTTAACTTGGTTCTCTCACAGTATGACAATCTTATTAGGTAAAATTTAAATTTAACTGAGTCATGCATGAGTAGCTGCGATTTAAATGTCCAGCTTTTAACTGATGAGGTTTAAAGAAAATAGATTGAAGCAGATTTCTGAACAGATGAACTAATTGACCAGTAGGTAGAAAATACTTGACTGGCCATTGTATTTTATATTGATTTGGTGAAATATACTTACCAATAATACTTAATTACTTAGAATATAGATTTCACACTTGATTAGTTCTCATCGCATGTTTAAGGTGACTAAAAATACACATCATGTGACTAACGTGTAGTCACATATCATGTGATCACCAGTGTAAACCTAGGTAAGATTCAGTTTTAAATTTTGCATTGAATTGGAAAGATGTTCTCATCCAATTTCACTTTGTTCAAATTAGTATTTGAATAGTTACAACTTAGTTATTATTGGCATTAACATTAATTTGTCGTAAAATGATGGAAGACTCAGACATTTAGAGTAGCCATAATTGTGCAATGACATTGAGACAGCGGGAACTGGTAGTTCTATTTCAGCTACAAAATTGAGTTATACTATCAAAACTTCTGGTACTATTGGTTTTTCAAAGAAACCAATGAGCACAGCAGAGGCAGATAAAGGTAAAAAACCTTCTAAGTCAGCATCTTTATATATACATGCAGAATACAAGTCAAAATTGAAATCGTTAGAGGACAGTTTTAATGACAAGTTTGACAAGTTATTTGAACTGTGTTCTAACAGTCAGAATAGGGGAATTTTGTCTAAGATCTGACTGTTGTGTGGATTACGTCCCACCAGTGGAGCATAGGTCACATGACACAACTATGGAGGATAAGGGCTCACATGAAGCGTATAGGCCAATATTATCATTAGAGCCAAATTGACCCATTTCCAGTTTTACATGATTTATCTCCCTTTTTACTTCCAGTCAAAAAAACTACGGCTATCATCACTATAAGACTATGATATTGAAATAAAGATTTTACATTGTTTTTTGTATTGTTTGACTATGCCAATTAAATTATCTAATTAACCTCATTAATAGATGTTACTATAGCCATAGGCAACAGGTGAGTTTGAATATTGGAACAGGTATGTCACTGGTAAGCTTGTTCAATCAAGCTATAAAACAGCTGGGGTTCTACCTTATCAACAGGTAAATGGGGTAATAAACATTAAGGTTTATTAATTAACAAACATGTTTACACAGCATGGGGTTTTAATTACATCTTCAATAACATTTTGACACCTGTAATTAACAAAAAGCATTAAAATATCAAAGATAATTGTCCATTGAATAAGTTTTCAACAGGACAAACTGCGGCATTAGCCGGTTTTTAGTACTAGGTGGCATTTTTTAAATTGGAAAGTCGTCAATTTGGACCAAGATCTGGAGTCGCCAAGGATCTCTAGAAACAGGAATATAGACACCTGGTCAGAAATGTCCCTATATGTTGGCAGAGATGAACATGATTTACTAGATTTACATTAAGATCAAGAGAGTGATACTGGAGATAGTCCAGGAGATGATGGCTATTAGAATACATAACATAACCATTAATCGTTATTCAGAGCGATTTATAAAGCATGTACACAATTTAAATACAGATTCACAAGAATTGTCAGTCGATTCACAAGAGAGTAAAAATTCTCATAAAGTTGGTTTTCTTTCAAGGATTTTTTGAAATGACATCATGATAGGCAAGGTTCAACACATGTTAATTTTTCTTAGTTTTTTAGCGTGTAGGGTATAATTCTCGCTCAATTTTTACTAGAACTTCGCAGACATCTCACCTTTATGATTCTTAAATATTTAAAGGGCTAAAATGTCATGAATGTGTTTAGAAATAAATGTTTTCATTGGTTAATATAAGGGCCTCCGTTTACTTTTAATTCCGAACTTTATATACTTATCCCCTTTATAAATAACTGTGAATAAATTTATGAAATAATTCACGCAGGCTGTGGTTTATCATTGATTTACAATGGGGTGCCCATTTATGTCGTATTATTTTATCCTGAGCGAGAGCAATGATAAATCTCAGCCTCCTTGAATTATTTCTATTCTAATAAGACAATTACGATACATTTATAATATTTCCGTACCTATAGAAAACATCCTCTCCGCCATAAAGTGGCTGTTCCGTCAATGTAACACACAATATATTGCAACGTTAAATCATAGAGCATGTCACTATTTATAAGATGAATAAATCATACGCAATAGTTTTGCGGTGGGAGATACAGTTTTGTAATCGGAACAGCCCTCATAAACATGCCCTCCTCAGCGCGTGTTGCTCATATATAAATAATTTTTTTACCACAGTTGTGGTCTCAAAGCCTTTAAAGCATGTCATATTAGAATTGTAAAGGGTTCATTTAAGCCAAAAGGTTAACTAATATTTTAGAATTTAAAGCCTGTCAATTTATTTAATACGTTGGTACACAGACTAAGGCAACATGTATGTTACCTGAGGGAACTCTTGTAGTTCCAACGGTTTAGAAACATTTATGAGGGATTGTTATCAATCCATGGTTTTTTCTGTATTGTTCCAGTGTGCTGGCAGGAACTATTGTTACATATAGATTTTTGGTAAGTCTTGAGTTTAATTTTTGACAATTGGATTTTAATTTGATAGATTTATTTTGTGTTTTTTGTGTTACCTGTATTAAAATAACTGTTAAATAAAACTGACATTGCAATTTATTTAGTAATTTGTAATCATTTAGCCTAAGTATCCAGTGACCAGAGTTTTGACGCAGGTACATCCACTACATGGCCCAGAAAGCCTCCTGTTGTACCCTTATTCCGTTTAATGGGACCTGAATCCTGTTACAACATAAATAAAGAAAAATCTAAAGTAGGCCTGATATTATATCAAGCACAGATTGATATATTAGAAACAACATGGTGTAGTAAACACCCTGATATGATCTCAGCTTATTGTAAAGAAGATAAAAATTATTTTCCCATTCATGATGACTAAATTTTTATTAAAGTTCAAACTTAAGATGATATGTTGGAAATTATGTTAAGACAGACTCATGGTTTGAAAGCTGTGAACAGTTGGGATAACCACGGACAGTTGTATGCCTAACCATTTAAGCAAATACAAAAACTAGTTTTCAGGAAAGCTTGGAGCTTGTATGAGTATTATATCTTAATTATTTGTGCAACAATCGTTAGGTTCATTGGCACAAATGGTTAAACAGGCTAATTTTGATCCAGCAACCCTTAGTGAAACCATCAAAGATATATTTGCCATGTCAACTAAGTCACTAGATCAGGCAGGTCGTACAGGGGCCTATTTTCATTTCATTGCCGAAAGGCATTGGCTCAGGATCCATGTCTTGTTAATTTAAAATCATGAGGTCTAAGTGTCTATATTTTCCAATGACTGACGATTTGGCAAATCTTGAGAAAAATGCCTGGAAAAAAGAAAGGAACAAAAAGATCAACTCTCAGAGTTACTACTCAAGTTAAATTCTAGAAAGAGAAAATGGGTTAGTAATGAGAAGGCTAGCAATAAATTAGCTAATCATGATCCGGGAGCAAAGATTGAAAAATTCAAATCACAGATAAATAATAACTTTAACAGTTTTTCCAAATGTAAGGAAAGATCAAGACTTCCATTATGAAGAAAGAGGGAAATAATAAAAATGAGAAAAGTGCAGTAAAGAGTGCTACACAGATATCTTTGGTACATCTAATTCCAAGAAAAAATTATAGCTGACTCGGAAGTAAGTATTTTAATGTATCCAGAAATTCATGTGGGGGGGGGGGGGGGTCAGCTGACACATTTTCTAAACAACAGATAACCTCAGATCAGTAGGTCGTATCAATTGTGGAAATGGGCTACAAACTGGAATTTCTTCGAAAACCCAGGTTTACAGGCATAAAGAAAACAATTGTATCACAGGCCAATTTATCAATTTTCATGAAAGAAATAGATATTTTAAGGGAAAAAAATGCTATGGAAAAGTTCCCTATCCAGAGTGTCTAAAAGGTTTTTACAGTATCTTTTTCCTTATTCAGAAGAAATACAGTGAAACTTCTCTAAACCGGCCACCACTGGGAAATAAATGGCCGGTTAAACTGAGGTGGCCTGTTTATTGAAGTTCAATGAAATCTACCGTGATTTTCAGTTACGGCCCTTTTGAGTCGAGGTACTTAATAAATTTTACTTTAGTGTTAAGTTATTACAGAATGTTTCATTTGAGAGAAGTTAACAAAATTCAATTACAATGTTCACTTTTAACACACACAAAAATTAATATATCACTCGAGTTTGGTAATTCCAAATAAAGAGAGTAAACTTAGAACGTATTTAACAAGTGTGTACACAGAAAAATGTCTTGCCTGCATCAGTAACGAAAAAAATTACTTCATAAGCATTATGTAAATAGCATTAAATTGTTAACATTTAAAATATACAATGCCTGGTTACAGAGAAATGGACCTAATCCAAAAACTTTAACTTAGTCACTAGACCATGAAATTGAGGTCATGGTCAGTTAAAACCTACGAGACACTCATGTTCTAATCATTAGCAATCTATATACCAAATACTGTCATCCTACCATGCATGGTTACAGAGGAAGTGCCCTAATCCAAAAACTTTAACATAGTCGCTGGACCATGAAATTGAGGTCAAGGTCAGGTGACACCTGCCAGACAGTCAGGTAATCTTCATCAGCAACCTGTATACCAAGTGTTGTCACCCTACCATGCATAGTTACAGAGGAACTGTGCATATACAAAAACTTTAACTTAGTCACTGGACCGGGAAATTGACGTCAAGGTCAGGTGACACCTACCAGACAATCATGTACTATTCATCAGCAACCTACCAAATATTGTCATCCTACCATGCATGGTTACAGAGAAACTGCCGTAACCCAAAAACTTTAACGTAGTCAATGGACTGTGAAATTGAGGTCAAGGTCATGTTACACCTACCAGACAATCATGTACTATTCATCAGCAACCTATAATACTACATATTGTCATCCTACTATGCATGGTTACAGAGTAACAGCCGTAACCCAAAAATTTTAACATATATTGCTGCATCTTGAAATTGAGTTCAAGGTCAGATGACACCTACCAGACAGTCATGTACTATTCATCAGGAACCTATATACCAAATATTGACATCCTACCATGCGTTGTTACAGAGAAACTGCTGTAACCCAAAAACTTTACATAGTCGCTGGACCATGAAATTGAGGTCAAGGTCAGGTGACACCTACCAGACTGTCATGTACTATTCATTAGCAACCTATATACCAAATATTGTCATCCTACCATGCAAGGTTACAGAGGAAATGCTGTAACCCAAAAACTTTAACGTGGTCGCTGGACCGTGAAATTGAGGTCTAGGTCAGGTAACAGGTGACTGACTGGCAAGTACTCATCATAAGCTACAACTGGACCAAATTTGATGGACCTAGGGCTTGGGCTTACAAAGATATGAAGCAAGATGTCCAAGTGTTTACGCCGCCGTAACCACCGCCGGATTCCCATACATATGTCTCGCCTCCAGCGACTACCGTCGCAGGTGAGACAAAAATCAAATGTAACATTGGTTAAGAAAAATATTTGGACATAAGTAAAGAGTTTGATAAAAGGAAGTGCTTTGCTAAATTTAGAGTAAGTAATCATCAACTTAAAGTTGAACTTGGTAGATATACTGAACCTACTACTATGACCCCATTAGATCTTAGAATATGTGATAAATGTGACCTAAAAAGGGTTGAAGACGAAGTTCATTATTTCTCAGAGTGTCCTAAATTTGATACCAATATAAATTTACTTTTTAATGCTGAAAAAAAGTATATAACATAAACAAAAAATTTCTGCATCTGACAAAATTTTCTGGTATTTTAGTTGTGAAAATTCTGAAATTGTTGACCAGTTGAGTTGCTTTCTGCAGGAATGTAACATAACTTAAGCTATGTTCTATTTAAGGTTCATTTATAGTTATGATGCCCCAATTTTCTCATTCTCTATGATTAACATTTGTTTGCCATTGAATTTTATTATCTCTGTTATTTATGTACTGTTCTAATCATACATGTTGTTATATAGCTTTATTTGCCCTTCAAGGGCCCATAGTTGGCCAATAAACTTGTATTCTTGGTAATTCCACTTGTACAGTTATCCCACTGAACAACTTTGAATTTCACTGCAAATTTTAGCAAAATATCAAATAATGATCATACAACTAGCATTGAAGAAAAATTACGGTATGTTGCAAGAAATATTCCAAACGAAAGCAAGCACATTTTTACCAATCATCTCATTAATATTCATAACTGCCCAAAGGTAATTTTAATTGTGTGAAATAGAGATTGTCGAAGAGACCAAGTTGCTTTAACCAGGGGTTGTCTTGGTCATTCCGGGATGACACATAGTTTTATTTTAAATAACCAGTCAAGACCCGAGTGTGTGCCATGCCACTGTCCATGTACCATCAAGCATATCTTGATGGACTGTGTTGACATGGCACACATTTTTATTCTGTTAATTCATATTTTAATTTATTTACATCTGTCGCTGGCAACACAATTTTACAGTTTTTTTCAAAGAAATTAATTTATACAGCAAAATTTAATTTGTCTTTAAATTGTGATATTGATATCTTTTATTGTTTTAATTTTCGTTTTATCTGTATATATGCTCATAGTATTGTTTATCATTTAAGGAGGGATATTCTTGAAATACTTTAAATATTTCAAAATTTTCACGCCCTGAATAGAGCTGAAATATTGCTTGCTGGACGTAAAACAACAATCAATAATCATTAATATTCATGAGCTGATTTACTGGATGTAAACACAAGTAAGCCACATGCTTCCTTATTTGCGTGGTGTTTAGCGTTGTTTTTTGTTAAAATTAGTTCAAAGGCATACAGTTTAAATTATATCTATTTTAAAGATTTATTAACAAATATCGAAGAAATTAATATGTTACCGCAAATCGCAAAATTTATGCTTAGGTGGACAGATTTACCAGACAGCATCATATATTTAATGAACAATTTAATTGATGTTAATCAATTTTTTTTTTTCAATACATAATTTATTAGCTCTGACACAGATCCCACTAAAATGTCATAAATTAAATAACGTAAGGATTATTGCTTGTTTGTGTACACAACACTTAAAACTAATTTTAAAAGGCCTCCAAAGGTGAACTAGTTGATGTATGCATTAAATTATGTAATGATTTCCTGTTTCTTCAGTGATTTATGACAGGATTAAGTTTTATAACTGGTCGGTAAAGTGGGGTAAAATTTACTTGGTTAATTAACGCAAAACTTTAGAAAAGTGGCCGTTGTCCGGTTTGTAGAGGTGGCCGGTTTTGTGAAGATAATTTACATTAACTTTAATGAGTAATGGCCAGAACTTTTTAAAATAGCCAATTGAAGGGAAAACAGGTTTTCTGATGGGCTGGTTTAGAGAAGTTTCATTGTATAACTAATTGAGAATGGTAACAAATCTGAAACCATTGAATGGTTATCTCAAGAAAATTCATTTCAAGATGGATACAATGAAAAAAGTCATAAACTTAGTGAGACAAATGGAAGGGCAATTTCACTCGATCTGTCAGATGCATAACTACATGTTCTGATATTTCCTAGGTCACAGACAGCACATGAGGTTTTATGCACAAAACCAGCCCTTTCCGTGGAAAGCAATTCGTTTTGGATCAACATCAGTGCACCCAGTATTTTTACGAAACTTATGACAGTAATAGCAGCCTTTCTGAGGGCACAGAATATCAGATTAATGGTCTATCTGGACAACTGGCTGATAGTGAATCAGGACAAGAATCTGTTATTAAAAGATGGACAGAAATGTCTCAATCTTTTGGTTTCTCTGGGATAGTATGCCTACAATTCACACTATGCTGATTGTAAGAGTGCTGAATAAAGACATCCCCTAGCTGTTGTTTTTAAGTCAACTATCCACAACACCCCATAGAGCAAGCAGCTGTGCCATTCTTCTACCAGTGCAAGGTACAGTTAACATGATATGACTAGCTATCAAGTATTTACTAATAATAGGTATTTGTGAATGCCTTACCATATTAAACATGAAAAAGAAAAGCATTCCATGTCTCCCGAATAAGCATTTATTGCATTTTGTGCAATAAAGTTAATTTTTGAACTGTGTAAGTTAGAAAGACAGAATAATAGGTTCTAACATACTTTTTGGGGAAAGACCGGTTGATTTCTCACGAGTGATAGAAATGGTATGTCTTTTCGTGAGTGGAGTGCAGCGGAACGAGCCAAAAGACATAAAAATTTCCATCACAATAAAGGTTATGCGGGCTTTCCCAAAAGTGCATGAAAGTACCTATTTCTTCCATAAACCAACAACTTTCACATGGCTATATCCTATAGACTCTCCATTGTTGTAGACTCCATTGTCTCTGATATCCAATCAGAATGAAGGAAACGAGAACGTCACACAAGACGTTGTTGTGTTTTCATAACAACGTTCTTGTTTCTGGCCTTTTTATTGGATGAAGCAGCAAGTACAGATGTGTGCACGTGAGCTCATCTGTACTGGTCATCTGTGTAAGTTAGAAAGACAGAATAATAGGTTCCAACATACTTTTTTTGGAAAGACCGGTTGATTTCTCACGAGTGATAGAAATTGTATGTCTTTTCGTGAGTGCAATGCAGCGGAACGTTCTTGTTTCTGGCCTTTTTATTGGATGAAGCAGCAAGTACAGATGTGTGCACATGAGCTCATCTGTACTGGGTCATCTGTACCAGAAATCGGCCATTTACGGAAGAAGGACTCATCTCAAATAAAAGTGAACTTTGATACTGTTGATCTTAATTTCTGTTATATAAATTTCATACAAGTAAGCATAAGAAAGCTTACAATACAATTCTCTATATAATTTTATTTCGTAAATGCATAACTATATAAATGATAAATTTGTTAATTTTGACTTTGTCCAAATAATGTTGATATAAATTTAAAAGAGTGCCAGTATGAAAATTTCCATATTTTAATTCCAAGAGGCATAACTCCCACACAAATTATTGATTTGTACCTATATTTTATTTTGTCCAAGATATTGTTTATATAAACATATAATTTTTTATTCATAAGAAACATCTGTAGTTGTGAGAGTGTCTACAAGCTAGCTGGATGGATACCCTACATTTCTATGACCAATGCTCTGTGTAATGATTAAAAATAAAGCTCAAAGCTGGACTGAACCGTCCCAATCTTATGTAATATATACCTTTCTTTTTGCATACAATACTTCACTGTACTCCATCTTCTATAATAATCAAACATTCCAAATTCAATAAAAGCAACATCTTTCTCAGAGTTCTGCAGGATGCTTGGTGAAAAAATAGCATGGAAGCATATTTCAACAAAACCTCCACTAACATTTTGGCCAAAGATGTTCAAATATAATCTGTAAAAAGATTTACATTTTACACAAAAATATAATGACATTTAATTTATAAATTTTAAGTAATGCTGAAATCTTTTAGAATTCCATCAGTTAAAACGATTTCAAACAATTAAGCATTGCTGTGAATCAAATTCATAGAATACAAGAGTTTGAAAAGTAAGATCTAACAATGTTCAATGTTTTCACTTTGTTATTGAATTCACAAACTCTTAACTAATTTTCTGTTCAAGGTTAAATAAAAATTCTATGAACCAAATGCTGATAGATTTAACCTTTTTTCTTTTCCCAACATACCAGGTCTGAATAATTTAAAAATCAAAGATATTTTTATTGTTTAGTAATTTGACATTTCTGTATTCTTTGTAAAATTTGATTCTTTTTGTATTTTGCAAAATGTGTTTATTGGTTTTCACAAAATTAGTATTTGGTCTTCATGACATTCTAAGATCTATACATTTAATTTACAATCAAATTTTACTGCCTTACCTCCATTGATGTATCCAGTGTTTCAAGTTTCATATTAGACAACAGGAGTAGGTTAAGTATTAGATGGTGTTGAGTGGAGAATGGGGGCTTGGTATAATCAAATGAATCAGATTAATTTTTTGACTAGGTATTTTTTAGCACTGAATGTACCATAGTTGCAGCATTTTACCTTTGAAAAAAACAGTGAGGTATCTACATGCTAACCCACAGCTTTGAACCAAGACCTACCTTTGGCTAACCTAAAAGAAAGTCCTAAAACGGTTGTGTATAGAGATACCTCACTTTTTTTTTCAAATGAAATCTTTTTGAAAATGAAAATAAAAATCAAATGAAATTATTTGTTTAATAGTAACAAAAAATCCAGTTCACAATTTTGACTGTCTCCCGAGATAGAAATTAAAATTAAACAATTTCACGAACAAGAAAACTATTAGATTCATGTTATTTATAAATTTAAGTCCACGAATCAAGATATCACATCTGATTTCCAAAATTAAACACGCATCTACTAAACATGCTCTTTGCACCACAAGTAATGCTAACACTTGACGAGCAGGCATCGTTTTCGGAATTACGAGAAGCGGAAATATTTGAAACAGTTTCACTTTTGATTTTTTTAAACGGCGTCGGTTCTACCACATTAGATATGTCTTTTAGCATGTCGTCAGCGGCCCTTTTCACATCTGATTTCCAAAATTAAACACGCATCTACTAAACATGCTGTTTGCACCACAAATAATGCTAACACTTGACGAGCAGGCATCGTTTTCGGAATTACGAGAAGCGGAAATATTTGAAACAGTTTCACTTTTGATTTTTTTAAACGGCATCGGTTCTACCACATTAGATATGTCTTTTAGCATGTCATCAGCGGCCCTTTTATACTTTCTCACACTTTCGACTGATCTGTGACCAGTTCTATACATTATTTCTTGCTCCGGAACTCCTGCATGATATAAAGCAGTAGCACAGGTTCGTTTACCCGAGTGATTGGTAAAATATCCATTATTGCCCGCTTCACAACACATCTTCATTATAGATGAAAGCTTGTTGACACCAATAGGTTGTTCCCCGAATTTTACACTGGTTTTTTAAATCTAACGGTCGTCTGTAGAAACAATCTCCTTACAAATTAGCAAACAATCTTAAGTAGTGTTCGTAAATCTCGTACAGTTCTTCATTTTGAAATGTTTGATGTTTTTGGCTGATAATATATATGGCGTTGATTCAGACCACCTTAAAATGAAAAAAAAACATGATATATACATTTGTCTCAAATAAGATTAAATGCGGACCTCGAAGAAGACACTGATTCTTCAATCTAGAATAGGGTGTCTTCGTCAACGTGCGCACTTCATTCAATGAAAAATTTTAACATTTTACCGTTTTCATAGAGTTAAATGCAACTGAAAAAGGTTTCCAGTTAAATATGGTTAAATGTGACAATGTTCAATTTCAAGGACTTCGTCGGGGGGTTTGAATTATAATAAACATCTTTAAATTCAAAGACATGGAAATTAGGGAATATATCAAAGCGACAACAACCCGACACAAGAGCAAAAATCAACAAAGGCCACCCTTGGGCGAATGGTTATTAACGAACTGAAAGAAGACCAATGAATGAATATGTAAATTAAAAATCAACGCAAAAGTACAGACCATAACGTGAAGAATTTAGATAAATATGATTTTCTTACCTCTATAAGTTTAACTCCCCCTGCTGTGAAAAGAATGTATTTTCCTAGCTAATCATTTCCAAGTTCAAACTGGTCCGTGGTTAGATTTCTATGTTCGTCAACACCTGTAGTCCGAAGAGTTTACTGTTATAGTAAAACATTGTGTTAGTTAGGGATTTATAGCCGTAGACTTTCCAAGAAGGCTCTTATCCCAAAGAAGTTGTTCGGTTTTTTCAGATATAGGCTCTGCTTGTTTTGAAGTTGTACCTACTCCTAGTACAGTCATTATTCTGTCATTCTTGCACTAAGTGCGCGTCAAAATTCATAAAATTGTGAATCACGTTCATCCAAAAAGTTCAAATGAACACCGTTCTCACGGAGACATCTCAATAAACCTACACTCAAGAGATATAATGTTCTTGGAGGGTATGTCCTACACTCAAGAGATATAATGTTCTTGGAGGGTACAACTTACCATCTTTTCTACGTGTTTCAATGACAAATTTGCTTAGCCATTCCTTAATGTCCCTTTCGTTGAAGTTTACCAACTCGGGAATAGTGCATCGAGTCTGAATCATCCGCGCACTTCTCCAGTCATTAAAAGTAGCCATGTTCCAAATTGTGTTTTTATGCGTGTTTTTGCTTTCGGTAGACTTTATCAAATTATCGACACTTACATCGTCAACCAATGAATATCGTACATTTTTCATAGCCTTTGCTAATTCCTCAATCACGTTATCAGCAGTAAGAGGAACCTCAGTTAGTTCAAATAAAAAAAAGTCAACCGTATTTCCCATCTCGGCTTCAACTTCATACATGTCCATCATTTGACTCAAACTTAAATCCTCTAATTTTTCAAATACAGATGCTTCATTTTCAATATCATTGCAAATCTGTGATAAAGCCACATCATCAACTGTTCTGTCCCAGCGTGTGTCTAAAAAATCCAGGTCAGAAATATCCATTGCCACGTCCATCGCGCTTTGATGTCAGACTGTAAATGTATTTGGCGGGAAGATAAGCTCTGAACGGCAGGGCTTATGTGATGTCATACCAATAATAATGTCAGACCAACCATGGTACATGTTTTTTACCCTATGAAAAACAATTGGTCAGTATGTAGATACACGATGGGTGGGACCAAATAGCACTCGAAAGCTTTGCTTTCTTGAGCGTTTTAGTCCCACCCATCCTGTATCTACATACTAACCAATTGTTTTTCATACGGTAACTTAAACTAAGAACACTGAAGTGGATGGAAAATGATCTTTAAGGATTAACTACAAAAAATATTTTCTCCATCGAGGGATAACAAAATTTCCGTTTTGCACATTGTATAATCTGCGTAGATTGTTATCCCTCGATGGAGAAAATATTTTTTGTAGTTAATACTTATAAATAAATTCAAACAATAAAATAAACTCAACAATTTTATTTTTGTAACTGGACATTTTTAAAAAAAAGAGATCAACACAAAAACTGTTAGTTTCCCGTGGAGTAATATATGACGTCAAATGGCGCGTGTCTCCATGACGATCAAATTTGTTTTCCATCCTCTGATAGAAAATATTTTCCAGCCAATCGAAAGTCAGTATTCTCGCAAAATTTATTTATTTAAACATGGATCAAGTGTACCCATAACACATAAAGTCAGTGGCTTTTCTAAACCATAAACTAATATGATGCAGTTTCCTTTCTACAAGATGAAAGCTTGAAATCTCTAATTAAGACTATATAAAGAGGATTTGTGTTGCTGGAATATAAAATGTCTCCTTACAAAAAAAACCCAATATTTTCTATGCAAAATAGCTGAGTCATGGATATCAGCAGTTCATGACAAAGAATATTTTTATATTTTATAAGTTTTGAAGAAGTGGCTGATATCAAATGACATCCAGCCTACTTTCCCAAACACACCTACATGTTTTAGTCACAAACAAAATTAAGCTATTATGCAAAAGCCAAGTATCCATTATTTAAATTTTGATTTTTTTCTCTTTTTTATAATTTAATGAATCAAATTTTATTACACCCACCCCCCTCCCACCAAATTTTTTTTTATTGTGTTAATATTTTCCAAAGTTCTTGTAAATTTTGCTTATATTTTGTCAGCATACATCTAGTTTTAAAATTTGAAAACAAAACTTGTACTGACAATGTTAAAACATATATATTTAGGGGCAATACATGGATATGAGTAGTGGACAATAGGGTATTCCAATATGCTCTCTTATAGAATCGATTAGAAATGGCAATGTAATCTTTGATATTCGAAACACAAATAATCATTTTGATAAATAATTTATTTACTTATTAGCACATTTATACCCCAAGGGGTTGATGGCAATACAGTTACACAATTATACACAAATAATAAACAGATATAAAATTTTATAAGACATTATTAACTAAAATAAAATCAAAATCATGCAGTAACACAGTCCACTTTCCTCAGTACTAACGACTTTTTTATAAATAGTGCAACATACTGCAAATGACTTAAAGAGGACATTAATTTTACATATGTTTCAAATTCATTTCTTATACAAATATCTTTGAATAATTTTTTTCTTATTTCATTGTATTTAGGGCAATGGAAAAAGTAGTGGATTTCATCTTCAATGACATTCATGCTGCACATTTGACATAATCTATCAATTTGTTTTAGTTTTTTTATAACGACCTCTTTCTATTTCAAGGAAGAGATTGCTAATTTTCATTTTACAAATATTTTTTTCTATTTTCAAAGTTAATTTTTAATAAATAATCATAAATTTCATTACTTGTTTTTATTTTGCTGTATAGATATATTTTATTATTTTCAGTTAGTTTGTTAAGTTTTTGGAAAAATAATGTTTCATAATTAGTTTTAATATCTTTTTTTATTTGTTTTTCATAGGAAAACATTTCTTTTTTAAATTCAAGTTGTTCTACTGTATTCAAGTTAATGCTATTTGAGGAACATACATTCTCAATAAATGTATACCAAGAATATGTGTTCTTGGAATGCAATGACTTTGATAGTATGAATGCATCATCCAACTAGAGGAATGTATTCACACAAATATGACTTACCCGCCTGCCCAATTTTCTAGCACAAATGTTGAACAATATAGTACCAAATGCACAGTCAAGATCATGGGTGTAAACGCACGATTCAAGCACTTTTTATTTTTTTCAATCTGTCAATATTGTGCCACTTGCAGCAAAAAACATCAATGTCTTGTTATTATTTCTGACTGAAAATATTCACCATTCAGTTTGCCATTTGTTCCCAATGACAATAAATTAAATATGTTGAAAAGTACACCTGACAATGTTACAATCCTGATTCGGCACAGAAACTATCAACAATAAGAAAATTAATTAGATTTACAAAAATTAAATAAATGTGAAGTAGTAGATAGATAAATCTTAGATTTTTTTTTATTAAATAATTAATCCCCCCCCTCCTAAATATAATGAATTGGCATTCAAAATCACGTGGGTATATTAAAATCCAATGTGTTATCCATCTACACTTCAGCTGTAGCTGTGTAGGCTATTTATAGAACATTAATTAGGGAATATCTCTGTAATAATTTAATTAAAAACAGTGATTTATATATTAATTTTTTAAAAATGTAATACAATTGATAATTTATAATCTACACCTTTTCACTATCTTTTAAAATTATTCCACGTGACTATATTTTTCGAAATTATGTCATGTGACTTTTTTCACAAATGCACAACCACGTGATATATTTAAATTCCTGTGTTATCAATCGACAACGACATTGGTTATTTATAGAACAGTGCACACAGCATTGAACAAAGAAACCTTAATTAGTGAATATCTCATTAATAATTTAATTAATCAAAAAAAGAATGACGTTCGTCTATTGTACTTAATGGGACCGATAATCCCTGCAAGTTTGAGCTCTTAATATTGTGTAGTTTTCGGATAACATCGGTTTCACACAAAATCTGTGACAGACAAAATTTTGCCAAAGTGAATACATTACTTACCCGCCTCCTACTGGAGGGCGGGTAAGTAATAACTGGTTATTGGTATGATGACATAAGCATGCGAGATATTTCACAGCTTGTGTTTTAATATAAGTGTCTAATGGATATTTAGCTAGTTCTGCTCTAGCTGCAATGTTTACAGATTGTTTACTTATACCTAAAGTGTATTTACAAAATTTTTAATTTATTTTTTCAATGAAACTAGTATCTATTAGTGATATGATATCAAGGTTAGGGTTTTCTTGACCCCTTTTTAAAGTTTGTATTATTTTTTCATAAAAATCCATATACCATATCTCAATTTTGTACATACGGATATGTTTAACTAAAGATTCAATTAATTTTTTTTAAATGTTGATTGGTACATTTGCAATCCGTTCTAGATATTTAAATAATGAAAAAAGAACTTTGCTTCCCTTTTTTGATAATTCTAAATGAGATGAATTGAACTTTCCTGATGATTCTATTATGTTTCCTAAATATTTATATTTTAAAACTTTTTCTAGTTTTTCATTGTTGACACCAATAGTGTTATAAAGTTGCCATTTATTACAAAACTGGTTTAATTTATTAAGAGAATTTTGTAATCCTTCAGCTGTTTCTGACAGTAAAAGGGTGTCATCTGCAAACATTAAACAATTAATATTCATTTTTTCCAATAACACAGGTTGATATTCATTGTTAAAGATATCAGGAATATCATTTATATAGATATTGAATAAAAGAGAACTTAACTTATCTGCTTGTTTTACTCCTCTAGTTATTAAGATATTTTCTGAAAAAAAGCTTTTGTTTTTAACTGATGCTTCTGTGCATTCATACATGTTTTTTTATTATACTATAAAGTTTTATGCCAATATCATTGTTTTTCAAAAGTTTATATAGTAAGCCAACTATCCATACAGAGTCAAATGCTTTTTTTAAGTCAATAAAACATCCAAAGATTTTATTTTTTTTATGATTTATATACTTATTTATTAAAGTTTTAACAACAAATATGCTGTCAGAAGTTCGATTATTTTTTCTAAACCCAAATTGTGATGGGTTAATTTTGTCTTGAAAAATGTCTAAAAGTCTTCCATTAATAATAGAGTTTAATAATTTACTCAAACAGTTAGTGAGTGAGATTCCTCGATAATTTGAGAGATCTGTGCGATCTCCCTTTTTAAAAATAGGAATAATAAAGGATTTATTCCATTCTTTAGGATAAAAAAATGTATTCAAAATAAAATTAAAAAATTTTGCTAAAGATGTTAACATGACAGTATACTGTGTTTAATGATTTCATAACAAATAAGATCTGGCCACTACTTTTTCCATTTTTTAGTTTCTTAATTTGTGTTTTTATTTCAGAAATTGTAATAGGATTGTCTTTATTTTTATTATGTAGACCCTTTTCATCTTTTAAGAGTTCTAATTTGCTGTTCAAAGGTTTTGTCATGATATTTTTCTTGGTTACCTTGTTCCTTCAAATGCTGTGCAAATCTATACATGTCTATATTTAGATTATTTTGATCATGGTTATTATCTTTTTTAATATTTTTGAGTATCTGCCAAAATTCTTTATTTTCATTTGGAGATAAGTTGTTAATTGTATTAATTATATTTTGTCTTTTTTCATATTTTTAGTCATTTTCTTTAATTTTCTAATGTTGTGGTGAAAGGGAGATAACTTTTTTGCTGTAATGAACAAAGAATTGAGAGTTTGTCCATTGAGACTTTTTTTCTTTTAGTTTTAAAATAACTCTTTTTCATACATTTTGTTGATAGATTAGTAAAAATATTTGAAATTTGTTCATTTGCAGTATTCACTCCATTTAAATTGTTTTCAAAATTTGTTTTTTGGAAATCTGAAATTGATTCAAACATATAATTTTGAGCAAGTTCTTTTTATGTTACAGAGTTTGATATGGAAAACCAGAAAAATTAATAAGATACAAAAAGGGAAATAGGAGTTACACAATGAGGTTTGAAACTGAACAATGACTGAAAGTTTGATAGACTTCCAGCAAATAAAAAGGATTAAAGGTGTGGATCAATATTTTAATGAACAGAGTTCCAAAATACTTTTTATCACACACAGGATTGTACTAGTAAATATGCGCATAAAAACATTATCTAGCAAAAAAATTGAACATTCATGAAGTAAATGCTATTCAGTGGATGATATTTAATAACACATTATAATTACCCTGAAGTCTGGGTAACATTTGCACCACTGGCTATTTCAGCATAAGTTTTCATTTGACCTGAATCAGATGTGATCTGAAAAACAATTAGATTATCTAGCTTAAGATATCTGACCCATAATTGAAGTTACTGTTTAATTTTATTTATTTACCAAGATTAAATCCATGTATTGCTAATTAATGATACAATAATTCTAATATGATTTGCATATTAAGAAATACGTTTATTTCATTGGTTGAGATACTTCCGGTAGAGGTTTTCAACGAAATTTATTTTTTGTTAAATGAAGTCCACTTAATTTATTTTTGGATAAATGACGTTGACCGAACTATTTTTACCGTAACCAACGTAAACAAAGATGGCGGCTGAATCAGCTTATAAATTATTTGTTTAATGAATTATCATAAATGATTTGTTAAATTAAAAACTTTCCTTGGGTTCGATAGCGAAAATAAGTTTATAGATTGATATAAAACTTAATTGTGTTTATTAAAATCAGAAAATGGTTTATGGAATAATCCTACGTAAAAATAAACAAAATATTCATACGTTCAGTCAATCCCGCTACCAAATACACAAGAAATATGAAGTTGAGAAACATGTTAGATAAATAAATTCCTTAATTCAATTTTAAAGAGTTATAAGGATTAAACACTGTTTTCAATGGATTTATCAGTATATCAACAAGACCAAATTGCCCTTCGTAAGTGAGTTGGTCTTGTTGATATACCGATAAATCCATTGAAAAAGGTGTTTAATCCTATAATAACAGTTTGAAAAAAAGTTAATTACTCAAATAGTAGTTCTGATGTTTGCCGAACATTACAGAGGTCTGCTCCATTAAAAATCAAAGGACATCCAGGACACAACCTATGATTCTGTGGTCAACTGTGGTCCAGATACCTTTATTACTGTCTTATAATTTGTTGCACAAATTTTCAGATACTTATAGATTATTTACGTTTTATGAAACGAGATGCATTTTCTCGTCGTATCTCATCGAAGGGCGACAGCCCTGAGATGAGATGACGAGAAAGTGCATCGAGTTTCAAAAAACGTAAATAATCTGTTTATCGCTGTTTTGTAACATTGTGACGTCACAGTGTTTACATAACGACGTCTTGACAGCGAGCTGAGATGGGCCCATCCCACGCTAGTAGAGTGAGATGGAATAATATCGCACACAACGATCAAAGGAAAATACTGCAAAATAGCGATAAAAACAATAGACTACTAAATGTATAGGCTTGACTTCTTAGATCAAAATCTCCAATTAACTGGCAATAGATTTACACTTTAATATAAACTCAGTATAATTTGGTCATGTCCATGTTTATAACAATTTAATGTTTACTAGCCCTCATTCTGCTTCAAAATCTGTTGCATCATATTTATTTTCAAAGTACTGAATGAAAAAATATGCCATTGCCAAATAACACTAAGTATTGTTTAATTCTTTTAACTGGAAGTAACTTCTAAGGAACCAATCATTATCTTGGAATTGTGATTATAGAAACCAGAGGCTCTGTATTGCACACCTGATTTTATAGGGAATGAAGATGCCATTTCCATGACGTTAAACTAAGCCCTGTAATACAATTTTCTACTGGCATTAAAAACATTATCATTGTTGAGACCAACCAATGAATCTTGCTGTGGTTTCAACTGGTTCAATAATTTCAGATACAAGATATTTTATTAAACCAATTAATGGTGCCAAAACTAATGCTGAGCGATAGACAATCAAAGAAAATAATAAACATATATAATTTGATTGATTCGAATGAAAAAAATACACAATACAACTACATGTACATTAAACAAGAATACAACAGGATATAAAAAATATATATATATATATACATTTTTTCGTTGTAAAAACACTGACGAAGCCTGTTGGTCAGGTGAAATATTTGTGCAATTTTTTAAAGTGTAAAACTTTGTTTCCGCTTTAATTATGTATCTATTCTATGTTGTTGTACACATTTTTAAACGAATATATTATTATTTTAGTCTGTACAGCATCGTTATCTACCGTAACGATCCAACATCCCGTACGAACAATTGTTGACTATTTCTTTAGACGAATTATATATATATATATATATATATGTTTTTTTTATATATCTACAATGTCTACAAATTAAGCCCAACCCTGTCAGAATTAGATTTTTAACACTGTAAAATTTTAGTTTTCCCTCAGCGGGATTCGAACTCACACTGTTGTGACACTGTGGCACCAATTCGCCTGCACTATGACTGGTTAACTGGTTTCAGAGGAGAAGACTTTTAAAAATTTTCCCCATAGGGTCCTGTATTAACTAAGTCCTGTGGTGGTGGCCATTTTGAATTTTAGATTTGCACAAAAAAAAACATAAACTTTAGAGGACCATCCAAACAAAAGAGAAGCCTTTTAAACTTTTTCCCATAGTAAAGAGGAAGAGGTGAACCAACACTGTGTAAGTTGATCTTTAGTGCACGCTCCTTAGAAGTGGATACCTGTAGGTATGCAGGGTCGTCGTAGTACAAGTAAAACTATTACGGAATTGACGACAACACTTTGTAGGATGCAACAGTCGATGTTTATTTTGTTTGTCTAGTTTTGGGTCCTGAAGACGGCAGGCAACTGCTGAAACTAGTCGAACAAAATAAACATTGACCGTTGCATCCTACGAAGTGTTGTTGTCAATTCCTTAATAGTTTTTCCCATAGTGTCCAATGTTAATGTAAATCCTGCGGTGGTAGCTATAGCCATTTTGATTTTCCAATTGATATAAGGAACATAAACTTTATAGAGGACCATTTAAACAATATTGCTAATAATTCTTGTTTCCATTGGTTAACTGGTTTCAAAGAAGAAGCCTTTTAGAGCTTTTTCCCATAGAGTCTTATGTTAAACTAAGTCCTGCAGTGGTGGCCATTTTGAATTTCCAATTGACATAAAAACATAAACTTGAGAGAGGACCATCCAAACAATATTGCTAGTAAATTTTGTTTCCAGTGCTTAAACAGTTTCAGAGAAGAAACCTTTTAAAACTTTTCCCATAGGTCCAATGTTAAACTGAGTCTTGTGGTGGCAGCCATTTTGAATTGCATTGGCATAAAAAACATAAACTGCATAGAGGACAATCCAAACAATATTAAACGAAGTCCTGTGGTGGTGGCCATTTTGAATTTCTGATTGACATAAAAACATAAACTTGACAGCTACAGGACCATCCAAACAATATTGCTAGAAAGTTTTGTTTCGATTGGTTAACAGGTTTTAGAGAAGAAGCCTTTTTAAAAAATTTTTCCCATACTGTCCTATGTTAAACTAAGTCCTGCGGTGGCAGCCATATTTTTTTCCAATCAGAATAAAAAAACACAAACTTGGTAAAGGTCTATCCAATGAACATTCTGACCAAGTTTGGTTTCAGATTAAAATGGAGATTAAAATGTAAAAAGTTTACAGATGCCACCACCGTTTTACAGCTAAAAAAAATTAGTGGTCAACGAACGTATTTAAAAGTTACGACGTCATCTTTATTACCTGTTTTGAATGTACCATAGTAATATGTTATTTGACTTATTTTTTCCCATAGTTTTCTCTTAGTATCAACTTCGATTGTTTTGAAGGCTTCGTGGCATGTAACTGTGCCATAATTCTTTTAAAAAACCTAAGTTTCCAGCATAATTTGGAATAAATACATTCCAGCCATTTTTGGGGGATTCTGAATACACAAAATCGCAGATCGCGAAAAAGTGACCTATGATAACTATATTTTCACAGAAGATAGATGAAAACTTACTCTCTGAATTGAAGAAACGAAAAAATATGGTCACAGAATCCGGGGAAAAAAATATTCATGAAAAATGTGTAAAGGCCTGAAATGTCGGGAAGAAAAGGGTGTGTTTTTCTTCATACAAACTGCAATATCTTTTCTAGATTTATAGGGCAAAATATAATCATGAAAGTACAATAGATCTTTTTGAGAATGTTTGCTGCTGCAAAGTGATTGTTTTTTCCCAATTCTTCAAGGCTTTGTTGTTTTTAACTTTAAAACTGACCTTTGAGTCTATCCAAAAAGCCAGCGGTAATTGAAATGGAAATTTTGTAACAGTAAAATAAATCCTGTAATAAAATTAGTCCCCAGACTTTTGTTAATAGTACAACACGTCCATGTTACTTAATTTCTTAGTTAAATAGGTCTTTGGAATAAGTCCTACCTTAGTAAAAAAAGTCCGGTCCTTTTTTCCTAGGAAAATTTATTACTTGACTTGTTAATTTACTGATTTATAGATTTTGGTTTCTTAAAATAAAATAAAATAACATTATGTGGTAGTTGAGTAATGAGTTACTGTTCTTTGTTGTGACAAACAATTAAATTTCAGAATTTTCATTTGTTATTTTGCATCTAAATTAATTTTGTAGGTTAAGAAAGGTTTTATACCAAGAAAAATTTAACATGATTATTATGTTCTGATAATTTGAAGTCAAAACTTTTCACTATTGTTAACGTAATAATTGATACACCAACATGAGATGAATTGAAATGTTATAGAATCGGTCTGTTTGAATTGTTATTTGTACCTGAGGGTGGGCTTCTCACCCATAGGAGAGTATTTACAATACTCAAAGTAAAGGTTAGTGAAATAAATGTATTTATTTATTCTATAATTAAGTTTCAATAGGTGTTCCATTCTTGATGTTACGAAATATTTTGTTATTTGCATTTAAATTTATATATTAAAGTATTTGAAACTGAATTAAATTTCTTATTGAATATAAAAATTGTTGGAAACAAGAGAGTTCTACCCACATCATAAAAAGAACACATCCTGCTACAATTGATATTTTTAAATTTGGTTATTGGTATTAAATGTGATGTAAACAAAAAACCATTTTTCATAAAATTGATTATAATTTTGCAGTATGTGAAGTAAATTTAATATATTTAGCATATTGAAAACAGAAATGTGTTTTACTGTAATTATCATATGAAAATATGAGATAAATTTAATATATAGTAGAAAATAGGAATGATTGCATAAAATTGATTTCTTCTTACTTGTAACTATTACTAGAGATAGGTTTGTCACTTTCTAAGAATGGGCCTATCAAATCAATTCCAATTTTAATAATAATTGTTTAAAAAAGTCCAGTAGTAAAATAACTCCCCAGGACTATTTTTACTGTTCAAATATTTCTAAGGCTTTAACAGTAAAATTAGTCCGGTTGTAAATTAAGTCCCCAGACTATTTTTACTAGTAAAATATTTCCAATCCACAGATTTATTAGTTCAATAGATCAATGACAATTTTGATAATCTTCTTTCATTACATCAATTTATATATTACTTTGAAGGGATAAAAAGTGTTAATCAAGACAAAGTCATGTTTGTGAATTGATATTTTGGAATGTTACTTAAATAAGTGATAAGTGTTTACAGTGATTTGAATTCGTTTTATAAGAAAATTCAGGTCTCTTAATTGATGTTTTTCATCTACTTACTATATATATAGTACATAAGAAGTGTTTAAAGATGAACAGAAATAATTTTATAAGCTTATTGATAAATTCTTCTATATGCAGTTTATTATTCCTAGTATTTTCAGTGCCGGACTATTATTCCTAAATAGTAAAAATAGTCTGCATTATGAGTATTTTACTAGGAAACTTGATGCCAGGACTAGATTTACTAGGAAAATTGATACCAGGACTAGATTTACTAGGAAAATTGATACCAGGACTAGATTTACTAGGAAAATTGATACCAGGACTAGATTTACTAGAGCATGGACTTATGTAACTAGAAAAATTAGGAACCATGTTTTCCTAGTACTATTGGTCTGTCTGGACTTATTTTACCAGGACTAATTTATAGATTACAATTTCGCATAATTTTGACGACTATGACGTCATAAACGAATTACGAAAACAATAAGTTTCAAAAACAAAATTTGCAGAAACAATAGTAGGATTTGTCTATAAAACCATAACTGAGCAAAAAAATCCATTCCCACACAGCAAATTAAAGGGTTAGTATTGAATGAACAAAATTGGATTAATAAAATATTTGTTAAAATAGAACAATTGGACTTTTGTAGACTGCTTCTTTGGTAGTAGAAATGCTACTAAAAGAAAAAATACTAAAGTAAGTTTCAAAATATTTACATAAATTTCAAAATATTTATCCTAACGTAGCTTTTCTTTAAAAGTCCTGAAATTACACTATTACTATTATTTTTTAATGTAATGTAATGGGTTTAACAAAATAAAATACTTGACAGAAGTGGAAACAAATTTCATAAAATTAATTTCCATTTTCCTGTTGTATAGAAATAATATATGACCATAATGAAGCTTCTGCCAGGCTCAGGATTAGTATAAAAGTTTGAACCAAAACCTTACCAGAGTTAATTGGGCTAATAATAGTAAAAATGAGGATTACAACAGATATGGTTGGTTACAAGCAGAAAACAAACATGTTCTGACCCTTTTTCCAATTTTTTGAGACCAAGACCTCACTGTCATTCTGAATTTTTGTTGTTATAGGGACCATATATGGCTGAAAATTTTTTAAATAAACAGTATACTAGATCAAAATGTAGTGTCTCGAAACAGTGAATTACCTGAGGTTGGATTGTGTTCTGTTGTTGGTTATTGTTGCCTTCAGTCTTACTTTTCTTTTCCTTAGAATTAGTTTCTTGTTTAGAATCCTTCATGTCATGATTGTTTTCAATCTTTCTTTTGTTACTATTTTCAGGTGTGTCCTTATTCTTGTCTCCATCAGGTAAGTTTTTATTTTTGTGACCATCAGGTGTGTTTGTATTTTTGTCTCCATCAGGTGTGTTTTTATTTTTGTCTCCATCAGGTGTGTTTTTATTCTTGTCTCCATCAGGTGTGTTTTTATTTTTTTCTCCATCAGGTGTGTTTTTATTTTTGTCTCCATCAGGTGTTTTTTTATTTTTGTCTCCATCAGGTGTGTTTTTATTCTTGTCTCCATCAGGTGTGTTTTTATTCTTGTCTCCATCAGGTGTGTTTTTATTTTTTTCTCCATCAAGTGTGTTTTTATTTTTATCTCCATCAGGTGTGTTTTTATTCTTGCCTCCACCATCAGGTGTGTTTTTATTCTTGTCTCCATTAGGTGTGTTTTTATTTTTGTCTCCATCAGGTGTTTTTTTATTTTTGTCTCCATCAGGTGTGTTTTTATTCTTGTCTCCAACAGGTGTGTCTTTATTCTTGTCTCCATCTTGTGTGTTTTTCTTCTTGTCTCCATTAGGTGTGTCTTTATTCTTGCCTCCATCATCAGGTTTGTTTTTATTCTTGCCTCCACCATCAGGTGTGTCTTTATTCTTTTCTCCAACAGGTGTGTCTTTATTCTTGTCTCTATCAGGTTTGTTTTTATTCTTGTCTCCACCATCAGGTGTGTCTTTATTCTTTTCTCCAACAGGTGTGTCTTTATTCTTGTCTTGATCAGGTTTGTTTTTATTGTTGTCTCCACCATCAGGTGTGTCTTTATTTGTATCTCCAACAGGTGTGGCTTTATTCTTGTCTCTATCAGGCTTGTTTTTATTCTTGTCTCCACCATCAGGTGTGTCTTTATTCTTTTCTCCAACAGGTGTGTCTTTATTCTTGTCTTGATCAGGTTTGTTTTTATTCTTGTCTCCACCATCAGGTGTGTCTTTATTTGTATCTCCAACAGGTGTGGCTTTATTCTTGCCTCCACCATCAAGTTTGTTTCTATTCTTGACTTCATCATCAGGTACATTTGTATTCTTGTCTACTACATTTGGTTTGCTGTTACTGTCTCCTCGATCAAGACCCTTATTCATGTTATCTCTAGGTTCTTGGTTACTATTTCTACCCAGATTTCCATCTGGTGACTTAGCAAGGATCTTTCCCTGACCATCACTAATATTTGCCATTTCTGCCTGTTGCTTTCTCTTTCTGTCCCTAGTCTTTTTGTTTGGCCTCTTTTTCTTCTGTGCATGTAAATCTTGTATATCTACCCCACTGGTAACACTGCCACTATTAGTCACACTGTCGTCTTCTGACAAATCACTGCCCAAATTGGTATCCCCTGAAGTAGACTCTGCACCAACTGCTGAATGGTTATCATTCAACCCTTCATTATTTTCTGAAATTGGATGTGAACTGATTCCATGTTCAAAAGCAACACTACCAGTAGCATGCACACTCCTTACACCCTTATTCCAATTGAGGTTTCCAAAAATTGCAGAACTCTGAAAGCGTGAAGTCAAATTTTCTTCTCCTGCTTTAAAAAAGTCACTAAAGAATTCTGACCTGGCTGCAGCAGATAATGAAACTGTATTTCCCTGTGTTGCCTGTTTACCTGCTCCAAAGATAGGCTCCTGGAAATTGTTGGTTTTAAATTGGCTTCCATCACCTAATAAAGTAAATAAATAAATAAATAAATAATTTATTCATTTAAGGTATAACTAAACAGTTTGATCAAATCATGCTCTGATTAATAATGTAGAAATGACCGATTGTCTGCCTTCCCAGCAATAAACTTTCTCAGTGATCAGTACTGGCTTCAAAAAAACACCCAGTGCTTGCTAAATCCTTTGGAAAAAGTTACTGTTTTCAAATTCATGAAGAACAGTTAGTTTCATAATAGAAGTTTTAATAGAGAAGTAATTTGTTTAAAGAAGAATTTTCATATTTTTACATGGCTGGTAATCACGCTAAGGCACCACAAAATGTGATGCAAAGAAAATCCTGAGAGCAATTTCTGATTATGCACAAAAGATATAACTAGACAAAGTCGATCTAGCGATCGCTGATACCCCCGCTTTTGTGAAAAATTTTGTAACGTTTTTCGTGGACTGCGACCTTGAAATTTGATGGATTTCCCCCAAAATCAAAAGGCTTTTTACCAACCTGATATATAACAATATCCCAAAGTTTCATTCAAATCGGATGCAAACTTTTTGAGTTATTGTCCGGAAACAACTTTTTTGTTAAAATTTCTAACGTTTTTCGTGGACTGTGACCTTGAAATTTGATATATTTCCACCAAAATCGAAAGGCTTCTTACCAACCTGATATATGACAATATCCCAAAGTTTCATTCAAATCGGATGTAACCTTTTTGAGTTATTGTCCGGAAACAACTTTTATGTTAAAATTTCTAACGTTTTTCGTGGACTGTGACCTTGAAATTTGACAGATTTCCCCCAAAATCGATAGGCTTCTTACCAACCTGATATATGACAATATCCCAAAGTTTCATTCAAATCGGATGTAAACTTTTTGAGTTATTGTCCAGAAACAACTTTTTTGTTAAAATTTCTAACGTTTTTCGTGGACTGTGACCTTGAAATTTGACGGATTTCCCCCAACATCGATAGGCTTCTTACCAACCTGATATATAACAATATCCCAAAGTTTCATTCAAATCGGATGTATACTTTTTGAATTATTGTCCGGAAACCATTTTTTTGTTAAAATTTCTAACGTTTTTCGTGGACTGTGACCTTGAAATTTGACGGATTTCCCCCAAAATCGATAGGCTTCTTACCAACCTGATATATAACAATATCCCAAAGTTTCATTCAAATCGGATGTAAACTTTTTGAATTATCATCCGGAAACCAAATGTGGACGGACGAACGGACGGACGGACGGACGGACGGACATGAGGACCACTATATACCCCCGACTCTGTCGAGCGGGGGTATAAAAATAGTTTAGTATTGACATGACGAGGTAAGGAGCTTCACTCTATTTAAGCTTTTGAATATCTTTTATTGACAAACCAGCAATGTGATTCTGTGGCCATTTGTCCTAATTTTCTTCCAAACAATTTGTGCCATGGACTTGCAAAGGAAATAAGGAAAAATTTAACAAATTCTCGTTCAAAGTAAGTGTTATGCATGATAGTGCTTGAAAAAAGGGGTGGTGCATGAGAGAGCAGATATCATTTAATTTTGTTGAAATCACAGAGTATTTTGCATAGACCAAAATTCTAATATATAGATATTTGGTAAAAGAAACATTCCAACCAAGTACAAAAAACATCCACAAATTGAATTTTTTCTATAATAATATGTAATGAATATATTCCTTTCCTTTCAAGTATTCTACAAAAAAAAATCAGAATTTGGACTTGGTTGTCATGTTTCTTTGACTAAATATCAATATACTCGATTTTTTGTCTATGCAAAGTACTGCAAAATATTCCCTGGCTTCACCCAAGTTAAAATGATATCAGTAATCTCATGCACAACATTTATTTTTTTGCATCAACAAGATATAATAATTTTGCCATGTTTAATTTATGTGCAAGTAGCAATTAAGTCACATCTACTCACAACGTCAGTTTCCTTTAAAATACTGAGAAGAACAAGAATTCAGTAAATCTTTTTTTATTTCCTTCATAAGTCTGTGGCACAAATTGTTTTGAAGCAAATTATGACAAAATGTTTCATAATGAAAGTACACTCAAATGTATTGGCCACAAAATCACATCGCTGTTTTGTCAATTAAAGATATTAAAAGCATAAATAGAGCGAAATTCCTTACCTTGTCGTGTCAAAACTGCACTTTTTTATCCACTTGCATAACCGGAAATCGCTCTCACGAATTTCTTTGCATCACATTTTGTTGTGCATGAGCAGGATTACCAGGTGTGTTTTAGCAACTCTGACTTGATAGAATTCCAAAGTGAATCATCCTGTTGATACTACACGATCAACATTCAAATTCAAATTTGTATAGTTAGTAAATAGCTAATGGGTAGAATCTGTACTCCTTATGGCGAATTTTCAGACTCTAGTTTCTGAACTCAACTCCAGTTTTAGTGGGGATCATGTCATTCAGCTTTTTATTTTTGTGATGTGTGTTTGTTTGTCTGCTGTCCCCTCTTTGGACTGAATACTCCTTGGTATCGGGTCATGACACATTTCCATGTGATTATAGTTTAGTAATTATAGATTATTTACTTTTTTGAAGCGAGATGCATTTTCTCATCCCTATCTCATTGAAGGGTGACAGCCCTGAGATAAATAACCTGTTTATAGCTGTTTTGTAACATTGTGACGTCACTGTGGTCACTGTGTTTACTTGACGATGTCTTGACAGTGAGGTGAGATGGGCCCATTTACCACACATAAAGATCAAAGGAAAATACTGGAAAACAGCGATAATATCCATTCTCTTACTAGTAGTTGGTAGAGCAGTGATTACAGGGATATCTCAATGTTCTGGCTTTGAGCCAAACAGAGTCCAAATGTTCTTTACTATTACAACAATTATTCCTTGTAAAAGTGATTACAATTGTAAATCATTCAAAGTCAGTTAAAGTGCGCCAATTACAAATATTGTGGTCACAGACGTTTTTTGATGACCAATAGTATAATTGTTATGGGAATTTGACTTTAATTTAACTTGTAGGTAATTACGTGTTGAAAAAAATAACAATAATGTTCTGTTTGACTCATTTATGTGTCAACACTGACTAATTTTGAAGCCTACATAGTAAAAACCATTATGTCACAAATTTGGAGTACTAAATTTATTTACAAAGAAAGAAAATGTATAGCGAAATAAATAAATGAAATATGTTTTCTATGATAGAGAATTGTCAGAATTTGGATAAAAACACTCTGTCAGTATATTTGGAAATAAAAAAAAACAACACATTATTTGTGTCCCATAAAATGCTGTGAATTACGTTACAATTTCATGATAGTCGTATTGCAAACATTTTTGATTAATACAGTAATGATTCGTGAATATTTATAAATCATGATTAAAAGGTGTATGAATAATTTTGGCCTAAAAACTAGTCTTTGATTTCAATTTTTAATTTTTTGCATTTAATTGTGAATTACGTTACGGTACCTTCCTCATAATAAGTATATGCTATAAGCGTCAAACACTGTGAGTAATAAACACACTGATGTTAACCATAATTGCCATATAAACATTGTTTTTAGCTGTTAAAACATTTCTCATATATTTGCAAATGCTTATGTCCGTAAATTACGTTGCGGTGAATTACGTTATGGTAAACATGTTTTAAAACTTGACACCGCCTAAAATAAGGGAATTACGTTATGGTAAACATGTATTAAAACTTGACACCGCCTAAAATAAGGGCGTTTATTGCAAACTAAGTTGCCAAGCGGGAGACATTTAAAACATTTTCTTGTGTAAACATTACCATCACTCGTAAGTACACATTTATTTAACAAGAACACATATTATATAGCATTAATTGTCAGCAAAAATTATTATTAAACGACACAATATATAATATACTGCAGAACTGTGAATATGGAATATTGATTCCATTTGTATTTACGTGACGTGAGGGCACAAAGTTTAGTGTAACGTAATTTACGTTTTGTTACGTAAATCACATGCCCATTTATGTTATAGTTTGTTTCCAAAAATTGGTAAAAGTTGATAAAATGATGTGAAAAAAATGTTTAAACACTAACTGAAGATAGGCATACAATTAGAAGGAGTTAGGCATTTGGAAACGTTGACATTTCCTTATCGATACTACCAAACACCAGTTGGATATATCATTTTGTTTTAAAATGGCACTTTCATTAAAAATTTTATCTTGCTATAATTGAAAGCATTTGCAAAAAATAAGTATAAATTATAATACAACACCATTACAATAAATAGTTTAGAAAATCATGTAGTAAAGATCTATCACTCTTACTTTCTTGTGTAACGTAATTCACTACTGTGTAAAAAGACAATTGGCAAAACAACAGTACTGAAAACACAACCATTTGTTCCAAAACATTTAATGGTGTGAAATGATCATAGCCCATTGTTTATCTTTAATCAAACCGTTGTGAACAGCACAATTTCATTTGTGTAACTGGGGATTTTTTAAATATTTCTTCGCATTGGGAATTTAATGTGACATTTAAAAAGATTTTATGTTTTATGTGTTAATATCGTTGCAAAGATATTGCAAATCATTGTACCAAAAAAAATAATCATAACCCAAAAGCTCTTTTTCTATAATGGTTCCAATTTAAACATAAGATAACAAGATTGTATATATTTTATGGACTTCTGTGAATTACGTTACACATAGTACTACTACTGTAAAGTGTAATAAATATCTGTTTGGTAAAATTTCAAGTCTTTTAAATTTGTTAAGTATTATCTTAAATGGTCAACAAATGAACAAATTTATTTAAATGGTCTTTAGACTTTGAAAATAAAAGAGTATCAACATTGAAAAATAGACACTTTTTCTTTAAAGCGTCTATTTTCCTTTTTATTGTTCAAGTATCAAGGAGTTGACCGATATCTTTTAGAGTTGGTTAATGTAGGGTTTCTTAAATGTTTTGTTTGGTAAATCAATCATATATCTATCATATAAATGTGTTTTATATGCAGTTGTGGTTCTTTTTACGATAAAATATGTTTGATATAGTTACAGTAGACAGAAGTAACGTAATTCACCATCCAAAATACCACCACATGTATATTCATGTTTTTCTTGATGTGAATTTGTTATTCAAGAGCTACCTTTTTTGTTTTCTAATTGTTCAAATATAGTTCTTACAAAATAAATACATTTGTCTTGCTTTCAAAGCCGAAAATCTTCAGCCGTTTTTCCTGTGCAAATGGCGCACTTTAACTGACTGTGAACCTAATACATTATAAGTCTTTTTAAATTTTTAAAACTAAAATTTTTTTTATATATCCTGAAACATTTTTAAACCTGCTAAACAATGTCATTTCGATTGGAAAACAAGTACTATCTTTAAAAAAGATATTCGACGCATTTAACTCCTAGAGATGTATGTAAAGTAGAATGGAAACTGAACAAACAACAACAAATAAGAAAAAAACACCTTAAAAAATTTATCAACGAAAGAAAGAGACAAGAAACAGTAACGTTTTCTCTCATTAATATGTGTGTGTGTGTGTGTGTGTGGGGGGGGGGGGGGGGGGTTAAATAATTAACGTGCTGCAAACTGCATCCAATCAAAATAAGGCTAAGAAGGTTGCTGCATTGATGTATTAATCATGGACTTTTAAAACATGTTATTAAACAATAGGGTATTATCAAAAGGAGACTTTGCAATTAGAGCTTCATCTCCTGTTTGCGCGCGAATGACGACGGACGCAAAGAAAGAAGATATAGGCATTAATGGCTTTAAAAATCATAGAGCTAACAATAAAATATCCTCAATGAAAAGCAATTTCATAAGTTGAAGACCACAATGGTAAATAAAAGAAATATAAATCTTTCTATGTTTTTTTCTTTCGATGTAGCATATATATTTACTGGAAAAAAGTTAGTTAACATTTTAAAACTTCAAAACAGCACCAATTTTTTTAAAAGAAATTTCATAAGCAAATATATACTTACATGCATCAAGTATTATTCATTTCAGTTTGCTATTTTATTAATTTAACTATCTTTAAAAATGGGAACTTCAAAGTAAAACATTTTAATTAGAATTGTATTAACATGAACACAACATGTCAATTCAATGCTAATTAAATGTGAATTGAAATATGTCATGTGTACGATATTCAGCCAAAAATAGGGTGGAGATAAAAATTGCAACGGAACCATCAGCAAATTTTATCATCAATTCTATGTGTGTATAGTAAACAATACATGTGTAATCGAACCACTGTGTCTCATATAGGTCATTTGGCGTTCCGATAATTACCAAATGAATGACCTAATTACCTTTGTGTAGAATTATTTGTATGACAATAGATAGAGAGAGAGAGATTGCGTGTGCAGGCGGTCAAATCAAGAAAATATGGCATAAATACATCACCAGCGTGAAGATTGTTTATAGATAAAATGGTCAACAAAGCACATACTAATTCTACCCCAGACGAAATGAGCAAAAAACGCACGACGTATAGTTTTATCATTTTAATTGTTTATTAGTTCCAAATGGTATTCTTTGGCATAAAATCATTTTCTAAAGTTTAATTACGACTACCAATTGTTTTAAAACACCAGTCTGGTGGAATAATAATTGAGAAATGCAAATAGGGATACTTTTCAGAGTACAATATAGTAGATTGTTCGAACGCAGAATTTTTTACTATTTTTGTCCAATCAGAATGCAAGTTTGTCTTCAATTATAGTAAGTTACCATGGGTAAGCGTCTTTTAGTTCAAAGGTCACAATTCCAAAATATACCGACTGCGTCGGAAAAAAGCTAGACAAACATACTAGTAAGAATAAGAGTAACATTGTAGCTTTATATCTATAACGATAATTCTCACCTGACTGACTGTCAGACTCACTTTTTACAATTGTCCGAGTGCTGCCACTGTAGGGATTACCCGACACTTTCTGTTGATTTTCAGTTTCATCTGTAACCTGTTGTTCTGATTTTGAATCTTCTACCAATTTGTCTGCATTTTTAGGAACATCAAGACGTATTCCTGAACCTAGGTCTTCAGATTTATCTACAACAAGATTTTGTTTAGATAATGAATACCACACAAACTTTTTGAAAACTGCACATTTATATAGAATACAAAACTTACAAACCATTGCCTTGTGATGAGATCAATACCAATAACTGAGATTTCATTGGTTTGACATAATGATGACCTAATATCTAATTATTATTAATTTCAAGCTTATTTTCCGCAATTTTTCATCTAATTAGTCAGAGGACCAATTAAATTGTCATATGATGTCCTTCCTGGAGAGAACTGCAGAGCCTTGCAAGCTATTGATAAACTTAATCTAGGTCTTTATCTTGAAAGTGTGTGTCCCATTTTCACAAAAACACACGAACAAGGAACAGAGTCACACCTTGATGAAAAGAATTTTAGGTAGATGACCATCTATGGAGTCCAAGGGTTTACTCAAGTCTCTCCATAAAACTCAACATGCAGAATGTTATATAATTCATTGTTTATATTCAATATAGACTTTACTCATTGGAAATATAATTTTAATACAGAAGTTCCAGAAAATGTAAAAATATTAAATTCTGTTCCGGTGTCTAGTTTTGGACAAAAGCTTTAGCTTGCAACATTACAAAAAATATTTGTCAAAGTTATTTGAAAATATATACAGTACTCTCCAAATAAAATTTCATATAAATAATTTAAGGCACATTCCTGTAATACAAGGCATGAATAACAACCATCACTGATGCAGTACTTTTATAAACTGCTTTCAAAATTACCTATAGGAATACTTGGATCAATTTTCCAATTGCAACTTGGACATTTCTGTCCTTCCACCAATAAGGTGTTACATCCTGGACATGGAACAGTTTCCTTGGTATGTGGCTTTACAGCACATCCACATTGTGGACAGTATTTAAATGTCAGTGAAACCTCAGCCTGACAAGCTTGACCATCAACTACACTGCCACACTTCATTGCTGATACATTGAGGGTTTCATTGGTTACCTAAAAAATTATGAACTTGATAATCAATCAAAATACTGACAAATACTGTATAAAACATAATTTAGGTGGCATAATCAAGAACAGATTATTACAAGTAAACCCCATAATTGTCATAAAAACTAGGTCTATATATACCTCAACTAAGCCTTGTTGATCAAGTTGTTGGTTTTATTCAGATCAGTTGAAAATCCTTGGACAGCTTAAATCAACCGAGGGCCATAAAATGTATGCAGCTGCTTCACATTTTACTTGGATGCTATAATGTCAATAAATGGGAATGATGACCTTCCCAAGAAACCACAGTAGGTTGATAACTACCTTTGCAAACTCAATCTAATTATAATTAAATCTTTCAGAAGCTCCCCAATGCGACAATAACAAAAAGGGGGAGCTTCTGAAAGATTTAATTTTAATTAGATTGTTGCAAGCTCTGTTTAGAATCTCCATTAGATCAGTGGTTGCTTACAATGCAAAATTGTCCTGGTTTAGAGGTCATGTCATATTTCAGGGACATAAAATAGCAGGTACTAGTTATTTAGCCAGTCAAAACTGGCTGAGCTCATGGATTACGCCATAAGCTCATCTGTTATGAGCTAGTAACACTCATAGATCCTGGATTCGCCTGTGCTAACACATGCTGTTTCCTGCTCTACTGTACCATGATTTCCAACAAATCATTCAGTTTTCTATTGGAAACATGAGAAGAAATAGACATAGATTGGTTTGTGATTAGGGTGTGCTTTTTGATTTGGATTAAACCTGATACCTAAATTCTATTTTTTATCCTGTTAAGTAACAGTAAAGAAGATGAGCACTTTCAAAATTTACAATTTTATCAATTACCATTTATGACAATCTGATTAAAATCAGCTGTTATGTTCGCTCCGTAAACTATGTAGTATACAGAGCGAACATAACAGCTGATTTTAATCAGATTGCATTTATGAATGAATAAAGAAACCCTTTATAAAGTATATATAGAATATCATATAGGTCTCTTCATATCACATCCAATAACAACCAGAGGGCACCCTGATATCAAGGGAAGAGTTTTGGTTGCAGAGGTGGAATAGTTGTTATCTTTAGATTTTCTCATACTTGGACCTTCTAGAAATAGACTACGGAAAACAGTCATGATGACTTCAACTTTCCAATTGTCAACTTCACGTTCATGGACATCAACATTACAGCAGCTCAAGCGTATGATGTGTTCATTTCAAAACTTATTCTAGAACCTGTGATTGGTATTACGATTTTCTAGACCAATTACTGCAGTTAACTGTTAAAGAACTCAAACAAGGGTTTGTTGTACCTAGGTTGATGTTATCTCTCCAGAAGTTCTATGATTGTCACCATGACTTAATTGATCGTTATGGAAAATGCGATTCTACATTTTCGTTGAGTCATAGGTAGTGTTTCCTATTCCTGGATTGGATTTTTTCCTAGAATAAGTAACTCTATGGGTGTCTAATTAGAGGCAGGCACTGCTTACCTATAGTCTGAGCGCCTGAGTGCACCCATGGTTTTTATTGGGTTCGGGTTAGTCTCTTTCTGGTGTGTAGAAATACCGCAAACTACTAGTTAGTGCACTAACAAGGAGAAAAGTGCACTAACAACATGAAGGATAACAATAATCATCACAAAAAACACATAATATCAAAGAGTAATGCATATATATATTTTTTACCAAGTTTGGTTTTTTTTTTTTTTTTTGTAATTTTAGAGATATTTGCATTTTTATCGGCACATGCCGATTTTTGTATTGTTAATTACTGGGTCACCTGTGTAATGTGTTCACTCAACCGAGGATCAATAAAACACAACTGCACTAACTACATAATAGAAAGTTCTAAATCATGAAATATGTAATTTATTAAAACAATAATATGGTCATTATAATATATCTTAAATGAGCAATTAACACATTATCTAGAACTTATAAACAACATTGATGTTTTATCCTAACATAGATAATTGATAAACAAATATAGACACTCTAAGCGTGGTGACAACAATTTTCAAAAGAATAAAAAGTATTTAGTTTTTACTAATTTAGTGAAATGTTTGTGTTGAAGTAGTTCAATAAACTTAAAACACTTTAACTTCAAAGCACCGAAAACATTGAGCTATTATGAGAAAATCACAAGAAAATCTATGTGACTTGAAATATATATAAATATAAATAAAAGTGGCATCTATTGTCATTCTTGAACAAGGGATAGTTCATAGTAAATAAATAGAAAATGTGGCATCCGTGGAGTTCAGGTTATGACTACAATAGATGTCTAGAAAGACTTCATGAGGTAATATATTTATATATCATTTCTGCTTTAAATCTGTTTTGAAGTAGCCGGAAAATTACATCTTGTATCAGTATATTAAATAAGTAGATTTATTAGTGTTTCCTAAAAATAACGTTGCTGTATAAATTTGTTACTTTCTGTTATTATTATTATTGTTTAAATATTGATCTATTTGTTATTTTTCCATCTTCATGAAAGTTTTATTGCAATCACACAGAATCATATATTCACTATTATAGATTTCATCGTCTGCAGTACTCAGTATAGTGTTGATTTAATTTGAGGCTAAACAACGACCAAAGACAAAGACGTGAGGCGAGGACTGTGCCCAGATTTATAATGTGACGTGCAAATTGCTACTTGTTGTGTAAATATTTTCCCTAAATGCAGTTGCTAACATTATATTATTTAATTTATGTTTCCATCTGATTTGTTATAATTAATAAAATAATATAAATCATAAATAAGAATATATTCTGTTTTAATTACATTCACATAAGGTTTTCACAAGCATATAATAATCTCGATTCAATTATGCAATTATCTTCAGTTGAGTGAACACATTACACAGGTGACTTGGTAATTAACAATACAAAAATCGGCAGGTGATAATAATGCAAATATCTCTTAAACTACAAAATAAAAAAAACCAAACTTGGTAAAAACTATGTGTTGTTTGTTGAAATTACTGTTATCCCTCATGTTGTTAGTGCACTTTTCTCCTTGTTAGTGCACTAACTAGTAGTTTGCTGTATTTCTATGGACCCCTCTCTTTCTGTTTTTTGTTGCAACCACAATATAATTATCATTTTGGGCTTAGCTCCCACTGAGGTTACCGGTCGATGTATAGGATATGATGATATAGGATATTTCTTTTAAAGTCTCTAGACCCCCTGCCTAGGTATTATCTAATCATAAGCTACATGCATGCCCATTGTAACATTATGTTACAATACATGTAAGCATATGAGAAAATGAATGTTTTTTCTGAAAGCAGTTAAAATCATATTTTGACATAAAAGCTAACAGTGGTAGATCCAGGGTTTTCTATAAGTGGGAGGATCGCCTGTGGGGAGGGGTTAGTAAGTGCTTCTTCTTCCCTGTAAGGAAAATACCAAATACATATTGGATACATGTACCGGTATGTGATGCAAGGATAACTATGTACAGGTGATCAGAAAAGAATTATTTACAGTTTGCAGTTAAAAACAACCGTATAGGATACTCGCTGATGGTGATTTACTTAAGCCTGGTCTTAAAGTAGTAGACAGTTGAAGCATTCACTACCAAAGAATTTAGTCAGTGAAGAAAGATTTCTGACATGTTACTGTTCTGGTTTAGGGCATTAGGAAGCAGATGTGGTTGCCTCTGTGTGATATGGTTTATACCAGGATCTGTGATGAAATTGCGATCAACTGGTGAGCAATTCTATACATCATAATTGCTTTTGCCTCCTAGCTCTTAGCTCTTGCAGGGACATCAAATAAACCTGGTTCATCATGGCAGAGACACTGCTTTTCGTTTGATAATCAGTATATACCATGTGAGCTGCTCTACATTGGACCATCTCCAGCTTGTTGATTTTGTCCACTGTATGGGGATCCCAGACTACTGATGCATATTCTGTCAGTGGTCGCACATGTGTTGTATAGGACAGTGACTTGGTTTGTTTTGGGCAGTGATATAGATTACGCTGCAGGAAGGCTATGGTGCTCTTTGCCTTTCTTGTCACCTGGTTAATATGTTGGTTCCATTTTATGTTTTTTTGAATGGTTACCCTTAAGTATTTCCCTGAATCAACAACATCCAGTGTGTGGCCATGGATGACATAGTGGTGGATGATTTTTCTTTTGTTGGTAATGTTGATGGCTTGGCATTTCTAAAGGTGGAATTCCATGAGCCTGGGTCATCTTCCAACTTCTGCAGTTGGACAAGATCTTTCTGTAGCATTTAAATTAGTATCTTCTTCAGATTCTCCTGCATAATGCACAGTCATTTTCTATTAGGCAGACTGCTGACCCATCTGATACTGTATCTGGTAGATCATTTATATACAAGAGGCATAACAAAGGTTCCAGAACCCTACCCTTGGTAACACTTGACTGTTTTGTTTGTTTGATGTTTTTTAACGCCACTTTCAGCAATTTTTCAGCTATATCATGGCGTCCAGTTTTTATTGGGGGAGGAAGCCGGAGTACCCGGAGAAAACCCCCGACCTGCGGTAGGAAAACTGGCAATCCTTGTCAATTAAGATTGGAGTCGATTACACCCTGCCTGCAGTAAGAATCGAACCCGCAATCTCAGTGTTGACAGACCACGTGATCAATAGTAGACGAACTACCTTGACCACTCGGCCACCGAGGCCCCCAACACCTGACTGAACAGGAGCTGTGGCGGAATGTGTTACATTTAGGAGTATCTGATGTGTTCGTCCTTCTTAAAAGTTCTGTACCCAATTATGTGTGCTGTTCCTAATGCTACATGTATACTGATGAATCTTGATACAGTAAGCACTTGTAGGGTACCTTGCTTATTAAGGTGGGGGCTTGGCACCCCGCCATCTCATGGATCAGTGGATTGTGCTATTACAGAAGTGTTGAGTTTAGTCGTTGGCTGGTAGTCCTAGAATCCTCTGCTGTCTAACGCTTTTTTAGACTAGTTGTTTGGCTGGAGACTAACCGTAAATATTGCTGAAAGGGTCATTGTCGACCTGGCCGGTACTATATCAGCGTACCCAGGGTACTTAAAATTTGAGAAATGGTACCCAGGGTACTGTCGCTTTACATAAACGTACCCGGTGTGGTAAGTATCGCGAGATTACGTTCATTTCCTTACTGTATTTGGTCGACAATTGTAAATAGAAGAATGGCGGTTTGTTACAGTTAAGTTTGTTTTGATTATGTGCATGTTTATGAACACTGTTGAAAAAAAATGGATTTGATTCAACAAATATTGGTCTGGGTACGTTTATGTTAAGCGACAGTACCCTGGGTACCATTTCTCAAATTTTAAGTACCCTGGGTACACTGATATAGTACCCAGGTCGACAATGACCCCTTCAGCGTAAATATTGGGGGAACAGGTGGGATCAAGTTGTTAGGGACAGGGGTGCCTTGATTTGGGGCGAAACGATGGCAATGGGATAATTAACCGCACCTTAAATCAGAGCTCATGTTTGTCTTGTTTATCTGTATATGTGTCGACTTCAAATAATTTTACTTTAATTTAATTGAATGTCCACCTGTTCAAAATTAATTGTCCAACGAGACGTGAATTTAAACTTGTTCATGCAATGCAAAATCAATTTTCAAACAATGATTAAACTTACCGAATTCAGTTTTTAGCAGCAAGACAACACTGAAATCACCGAATTCTGAATCATGTGCAACTGTACCTTTATCCCAGTTATTTTCCAAAAACCTAACTTCTACTTTCGGTTTCACGTTGATCTAGTTTCTTAAAAACTTGGGGATTTTTAATCGATTGTGCATATATGCAGTATTGATTTTCTGTACCTCAAAATTTGGATCACTGCACAGAGGATTTTGCTGAATAATGAATTAACTAAAGTTAAATGTGCTTTTTGCAGGTCTATTAAATAAATGTCAAACACTACACGAGATCAGTACGGTGACTGAACACTTTCACTGCCCCTCCTCCTTACAGTGCCTCGTTAATTTTAATATGCATGAGACGGGGAATAAGCATGCACGTGTAGCATGTTTGATGATCTTAAAAAGGTTAAAAAAGGTTTTAACTCTGTATCAGAAAAAAAACATAATTAGAACTTTGAACTTTGAACTTTGTGGTTTATTTGTATATTATTCAATTGTTCAATTAATGTCATTAATAACTTTGGATCAGTTCAGTTCAGTTCAGTTCAGGTTTCTATCTTCTGCCAAATTTTGACACACCTCCAGTATTGAGAGGGTGGACAGTGTAGTGGGAGACAGGGAGAGAGGGGGGGAGGAAGGAGTAGAGGGGAGGAAGAAAGGAGCTGAGGGGAGGGAGAAAGGAGGTGAGGGGAGGGAGAAAGGAGAAAGGGGGAGGGAGAAAGGAAAAAATAAAAAAAGAGGGAGGCAGTACTTTTACAAATATGTTCTTTAATTCGTACCTGAAAATCATTTAATAAGTGCCAATTCATTGATGTAATTTAAAAAGACTAAAATTATTTTCATAAAACTCCAGTAAAGAGATAAAGTGCATCCAAATGATCAGAATTTTTACTATGCTAGTATGCAGTAAGGTTTTTCCTAAAGAGTATGTCTGTCCCTTTTCTATATTGTGATCACTTATTGACTAGGTGTCTGTCATCTGTTATCTGTCCGTTGTTAACTTTATAAACAATCTTCTCCTCTGACACCACTTAGAGTACCTAGTTTTAGCTTTGCATCAATGAGTTTGATCCATGTATGTAAAACAAATATTAATCAAAGCGCAGTTTGCACTGGTAGTGTTTTATTGCATGTAGTACATAATACCGGTAGATTTTAAAACATATGAAGTTTTGTTAATTCTTTTACATTGAAAATTGTAACAATTTCAATACGACGTAGCGCACGTTATTGGGGCCTCTAAACGTAGCGTCATTTGAGCTTTTTTGACGTTACGTTAAATATTACGTCGTGCACCTTAAAAGAGGGTTTAATATCTAGATTTGTATGTCTATGTCCACAATAAATAACCATTTATTGCTCAAATTGTATTTAAATTCGCACACATACGTTTTGCGCATTTATATTTCCCTTATCGAATATTTATAATATGTTCATGCAACTTTGTTTATAATAACATCGTTTAAAAAATGTCGCGCTAACGAAACGACTATAGAAATAGATAAACTCGTGTAAATCTGACAAAAATATATGTTGGAAAAATTATTGAGAAAAAAAACGCATATCTAAAATGATATTATATTTTTCAGTGTGAATTTAAAGTGCGGCAAATACGTCGAAAGTCGTAATAAATCGGTAAAAAATTACACAAATGTGTTTGAAAAAAACGTTACTAGACATGGTTGAATGTATAGCGCTTTCACAATACATGAAAACAAATTGAAAAGGGGCAAAATTTGAAATTAAGAAAAACGCATTCTTGAAAAAGTGTTTTTTTTCAATTTAACAGTTTTATACAAATAAAAAACATTAACATACGGCATCTTTTATAGGTATATCCCGTTCTTCACAGTAATTCAGAGTAAAGATTACGTCACCATACTAGATTTTGGGTACCTAACACTAATGGCAAATTTCAGGAAAACAAGGAACTAAAAGCTCTGAATGTCCAAATGGCCTGGTCTTGCTTTTCTTGTTACAATTTACAACACGATTTATGTCGGAAATCTTGGTTAAATATTTTTAGTTTCTAATTATTCAATTATATTGGTTACCAAAAAGACGGATATAGTTCGTTTTGATCCACAACTAAAAATACTTTCGTCATCCATTAAAGGTCTCCGAACCAAAAAATATTTACTAGTATCGGAAACTAAAAAAGACCCAACAACCTGCGGTAAGTCTTAGTCATTCATAATTACACTTGTAAAAAAAATTATTTCTACACATGGAAAGCCTGTAATGCTCACATTACTCATTACAAAAACTTTAGTTTAATCGACATGAACATGACACAAAATTTGTGGCCATCTTGAATTTAGGATCTGCGCCAAAATCTTAAAATTTATACAGTATCAATTATGTTTGCTACTCAGATTTTCAGAGCAAGATTCATTTCAATTTCCGCCAATCAGAACATCAATGGCTCTAGTAGCCACAATGCATTTTACAATGGCAGAAAATTACCCTTATATTAGTTCTGCATAATTTGATTTAAATAAGTGAAATAGTTTCTGAAACCAGCTATTTTTAGTGCCTCTGGAGTTCTATGTTCTAGTGTTGTGGCCATCTTGGTTTTAGGATCAGTACCAAAGATTCACGATTAATAGAAAAGTAATACAGTACACTGGTTTATGTATCTGAGAGCGGGCCTAATCTGAACTATTTTTCACAAGCGCAAGTTGAAGAACATGGGTCAACACATGTTTTGGCCAATATCTCACAATGTTATATAGCTACAGAAAAAAAACCGTTACATTAAAATGATCAGCACATTCAATCTTTTTTAATTTCAGAAGTTGTTTAACTGCCTGTAGGAGTTATGGACATTAAGTTACGATTTTCTTTTTAGAAAATTGTCAGTTTTAGACAGTATAACTTGAAAAATAAAACAGCAGATTGATATAGTAAATTGCAAAAATGATCAGCCTTTAAAAAACGCATTTGGTCCAAATTGTCAGACGAATCCTTACAGGTCTTTTTGCCCTTTAATAACAAATTTTGTTAATAAAATATAAGTATTTGCCTTATAAATTTAGAGCTAGAGTAAAATTGTCAATTGCAAAAATAAACAGAAGGACATGGCCTACAAACAATTTAATTGTCAAAAAATTGTCCAGTTACTCCTTATAGTATTATATGTAATTTACTCATATTTTTTCTTGAAATTTTCAGTGTTTGCTTTGTAACTTAAAACTTATAAATTTCTCAATGAATTATCCTCATACTTACCATTAAGTTTTTATAAAGGAATACATAATTAAACAATTCAACAGTTAACAAAATCGCAAAGTTCCCAAGTCTGAAAATAAGGAAAAAAATTGAAGAATGTTTCCAAGGGACACGGATGCCCCCGCTAAAGGAAGTCCCAAACAGGAAGTAGTCGTCCAACATGTCTGAAAGTCGCTTAGGACGTACAACTTGTCATACTGAACCACCCTGCCAAATTTCAAATTGTTCTGATGTACGGTTTCTGAGAAAAGCTTGACGGAAATTTTCATACTCATGTTAACACATTTTCATATCGGCCCAGTCCCAAACAGGAAGTAGTTGTCCGACAGGTCTGAAAGTCGCTAAGGACGTACAACTTGTGATTCTGAACCACCCTGCGAAATTTCAAATTGTTCTGATGTATGGTTTCTGAGAAAAGCTTGACGGAAATTTGTACGGACGTACAGACGGACGGACGGACGGACGGACATGAGTTAAACTTAATGCCCCCCGACATGTCGTCGCGGGGGCATAAAAATCCTCGAACAATAATAACAGGTGTACAACTTCAATACATTTTCAATCTTTCTGTGACATTTAGACTGAAACTGTAGGAGTTAATTACACAATATATTTACTGTCTTCTGTAAATCTGCTCAAAAATGACCAAGTTCCAAGGTCTGGAAAATTAGGAACATGCTGGAACACTTCCATAATAGCAGGTGCAACAAATTCAATACATGTGCAATCGTTATGTGAAGTTTCAGAGATCTGGGTTGAAAACTGTAGTAGGAGTTGATAAAAATAGATGCCCCATTTCCCCTGCCCGCCTTACTAAACCATACTATAGCCCAAAATCAGAGTGATACTCTAAACTGCAAAAATGATCTGTAAGGCAAGGGCCACTCTAATTAAAATTAAATCTTTCACTTGCTCCCCCTTTTTGTGATTGGTCGCTGCGTTTATCTTTCACTTGCTCCCCCCCTTTTTGCTATGGTCGCTGCGTGTTACTACGCAGCTACCAATAACAAAAAGGGGGAGCAAGTGAAAGATTTAACTTTAATTAATTAGATTGGACAAGGGCTACAAATAACTCGTTTGGTCCAAGAATGTCAAATGACTTCTTTTTTGGAGTTATTTCCCTTGAATGACAATTTATGAAATATCAGTTTTCTCCTTTTAAATAAAAAAACTATAGCAGCAAAAGTAAAACTGTAAATAGCACAAATAATCAGGCAATTTATGTTACAGCAGCAAATAATCCCTTTTTCATTACATTTATAAGCACCATTTTATCAGTTTAAATTCCCTTTTAAGTCGATCAGAACTTCGAGAATTTTTATGTTGCTGTGGTAGTTAAGAAATAACTCAAAAGTCTGAGAATTGATTTGAGTTTTGTTTTGAGAAATCTAGACCTAATCATTAATTAATTTTTAACTAATCAAAATTTTACTCTAAATGTAAACCTATTAAATCCTCCCTGTAAATTAAGTGTAGAATAATGCTAATCTTACATGATAGTGAACACAGTTTTCTAAAAGTTTAAAAATACAAGATTGTCCTATTGTTAAAGAATTTCTTTTGTGTTTCTTTTTCAAACTACAACGAGACAGTTAGCAAGAGACCATAAAAACAACGATGAATTGTAGTTATGAATACACTATATTATTTTCTGAACATTTAGGTCTGTGTGGACTACGGGTGTTGGTGTACTAGAAATTAAGTGGATTATAAATCTATGTGGAAAATAAGTCTGTATGGACCATAGGTCTGTGTGGACTTTACGTTGTATGGACTATAGGTTGTATGGACTAGAGATCTGTGTGGACTACAAGTTTGGGTGGACTATGGGTCTATGTGGACTACAGGTCTGGCTGTATGATTGCTATTAGGTTTCAGTGTCATGATTTCATAAATATACCGGTCACAGTTTATGATCCTCATATTTTTTACCAAAGGGTACGATACACCAATTAAATTCATTTGATAATGTGTCATGAGTCATGCTTTGTTTGTAAAAGTCGTTTATATGCTTCATGTCCCAAATTTATATCAGTTTTGAGTCAAAATTTAGTGATCTTCTCTATTGCTATAGGGCTTTAAAGAGGGAGAAGTGTAAAGAGGGGAGGGAGAAAGGAGCCGAGGGGAGGGAGAAAGGAGTAGAGGGGAGGGAGAAAGGAGCTGAGGGGAGGGAGAAAGGAGTTGAGGGGAGGGAGAAAGGAGCTGTGAGGAGGGAGAAAGGAGAAAGGTACCCCCCTGTCCACCCCCCCAGTATTAAGATCCTCTGGAGTCGGGAAAGAAAAAAATGAATATCCTCCACCACTGGATTAGTTGCACACGAATGGTTTTAGTAATTAAACAAGTGTCATTAAATTTACAGTGCAGGCAAAATAAACATGATAAAAATAAACAGGATAAAAATAATACGCAATATCTTTAAAATCTAAAATACCATCTTAGATTGATTGATTGATTAATGGTGTTTAACGCCCGAGCAGCAATATTTCAGCTATATTCAGAAGAGTACTCTCAATCTCTAGCTCATCCCACAGTAAGACCATTGTCTAATTAGTTCATATCCCTAATAACGTATATCTTCTGTGATGCAGCCTATATAACAGTGTCCTACATAACGGTTCTAGTTGATAAGAAATATCATCAATGAGATTCCTAGCACTCAAGCCGTTACAGTAAAAAAATGGATTCACAACCAGAGTCAATAGGTCAGGAGTAGCATTTACTTTGTTCTTTGAAAATATATGAGCACATGTGGCAATTATTAATGACACTAATGGTTTTCTAATCTCCTTAAGTTTGTGACATACAAGGACAAAGTGTTCTACTGTTTCGTCTTGCAGATTGCATAGATTACAAGTTTTATCGTAGTTGACATTGTTGAAATGTGCTCTCTTAGACTGAAGTATATATGAACCTGTGATGATCTTTAAACGTATTGGAACTTTGGCAATGTCTGAGTTCTTCACTGTATTAGCCGGAAAAGACCAGCACCCTTATCATTTATCTGGTCTGCAAACATACTGAGGTCCAACTATTTGTAGTTGTAAGAATATTTCACGAAAATCAAAATTCTTTGACCATTCACAATTATGTTTTCAAATATCCCATCAAATATAAATGTTGTAGCTTCAAAGCTGTACGATAAGATAGCAGGACAAAAACAAAACATGTACCCTGTGTGGCATGCAACATATTAAGTCCTTTGATGAAAATCCTCTGGCCCTGCACACCTTCATTATGTATACAAAAATAATGCAATATAAATGCCATAGCTCTACAAATATAGGAGAAGTTAGCCGGACTAGACATGTTCCAATCTCAGTTATCTTGTCTGCAAACTGAGTCCAACTATATGTGGTTTTAAAAATCAAATCCTTTGGCCCTGCACACCTCCGCTGCTGATTATGCCGGGCCACCATGTAGATCAATAGCTGAAAACACTTACTTTCATTTAACGCCCAGAGAATGAAATAAACTTACTCTAGACGTTTGTAACACAAGAAATCAAAATATTTTCAGATTATATATCAAGACTCAAACACTAAAATCACATTTTATTTTTTTGGTTTTGGTGAAAGGAGATTAAAGATTTTTTTTATACCTGCCTGCAGTTCTGTTAATGCAGATCGTCACCGTATTCAGGTGTTGCAACTGTGGCCACGCAGTCGAAGTCTTATCACTTCTTTTTTTAATGTCAAATTACATGTATTTGACGAACGAAAAAATGTTCTATTTCACGAATTACAAATTTATTCTCTATCGATAGAACTTCTACTGGTTGGTGACTTTGGACTTTCAAATGAACAGATTACTTTTATTTTTTCGTGTGTTCACTTCTTCATAAAACGATCAAGACGCTTCATCACATTAATACAATTACATATTATGTTGTTATAGCACACCTCGTTATCCCAGTTTCCGTTTGTTACTGTTTATTTCTATCTAGTTTGTTAGTTATTTATTGTTGTCATAATATGCTTTTTTCTTGTAATCCTATATGTTATGGGAGAGGACTTAAATAATGATAAAACGTGTATTCATTCCCCCTTTTGGAAATAAATCGTAATTTGTAATGGCTTTACGCTGACGTCGGCGGTCCACTTCCACAATCCGGTGACATGTCAATATATGTGGTAATTCAATGTTTCTAATGAATTATATGTCTCTGTTTTCACACAGTAAAACGTAAAGTCTAAGAGACTCTATTTTTTTCGGTTTTGCGACCATGCTGAGATCAATAACACAAAATCTATCAATTTGTATCGAGTCCCTTTTAATCCACGATAAGTTCAATCTATTGTTAGAGCAGCAGCACAGATGTGTTCGGATCCTGGGGCCAGTAGAACTAATTAATAGAAAATCATTTGGTAAGACTTCCAATCTGATATAAAAAAAATCGTATTTTTGTTTTCAGATAATCAGAAAATACTGACTATATTCTAATTATAAAAATTTTTTTTTTTCTTTTTTTTTTAATCAAAAACTGAATTTTCTGAAATAGAAAAGGGAATATATACAAAAGGATAGTAAAAATTGAGCTTTTAGGAGCGATTGTAAAAGAATTTTATGAAACGGAACACTAATACTGCGTACATATCAGTACCTTAAATTAAGTACAGAAAGAGAAAACTATTAGAAAATGAGAATAAATGTTTACCAACAATAAATAACTAATTAGGAAAACTTTTATTCTAGTATACATGACTGGGAAAAGATAGAATCTTTTTCAGACTGGGCTCAACCTAACGTAATGGTATTTGCACTCCCATCACAAATAAACTAGCCATATAACAAAATCTGTGCATGTCGGTGTATTTGGGACACTGAAAATCAATGTACAACAAACAATAGTATCACCACTAAAAGAGAATTCGTGAATCCACATCGTTAAATTACAGTTGCTCGGCTAACAAACAAGCGCTACATTCGTTTGTCATAGGAAAATTTTATAATAATTCTAGCCTTCCGGAAAACTGGAGAATTTACCCATGAACAGAAACACCATAGCGGATTCCCAAGTTGCCAGTCGTATATGAAGTGCATCATGAAGAACACTCACTTTATACAGTATTAATGAACCTTATGAAACTGTTATTTTATCTACCGCAAACAGAGCTGAGAAATACATACATACCAACCAAAATGAACTTACCCAAAAGATTCAAGTAATAAAATACATCTACCCCACCCAGTAAGCTCAAACAACCAGCATAAATATATGTTTACATCAGTTTTAATTAAAATGACACCAAATTCAAACCTAATAAAACATGTTATACAGTGACGTGACGTACGTAACATTTACAAGGCAAAAAAAAAATACACGTCATACGGAAACTCCAACTATCAGGACAACTCATAATTATTGCATTAAACATGAATTTGGCATGATAGTACAAACAGCAATTGAAGTGCACTCTTCATATTAAAACAAGCAGGTTAATGGTTATTATCACTGTGACATAAACTAAGCTGGTAAAGATATCAGTATTAGGCACATGTCACAACATACATTCACAATACAATTACATAAAAAAATCAGCCAGCACAATAAAGAGAAACAGAATAGAAGTTAAGAAAATGGGGAAGTAAAACTGACTTGAACATAAATCAGCTGATTAACATACATAAATGATATAAATAATATCATATACCACTAGTCAGTAATAGGTGTATCACATGATCATCGCATAACAATCAATGTGTACTGATAAAAAAGGAAAACTATCAGCATAATCACAAAACTTATTACAGGCGCGGATGAGTCGTTTTTATTATAACCTATCCCGAAAAAATTTGTGACGTTTGCAAAATCAGTATACTCACTGCAAGCTCGTGAATACCTGGTCATTTGACAAATATTGCTGCACATGTGGAAAAAATTCTAATTTTTAAATGCAAAACATCTCTTTCGTCGTAAATTCTTGCGCTGAGATAGCCATTGGTGTCGTATTCTAGGTGTAAGTGTAAAAATGATGTACACGATGTTGTTTCTATGATTTCTTTCATTTCCCGTTCTGAAGGATATAGTAATGGAAGCCAGTCAGCAAATCAAGTGTTGTTAATTGAAAGGACATCATTACTACATCATATACGTGAAATTAAAGGATCTAGCTTCTGCTATCTTCTTGTTTTTAATAAGACGTTGACGAAATTCAGTTTCATAAAAAACAGGAACAGATCGGCAAAAGAGAATGGCTGTACTTTACTTAAAACAGAGTGTATTAACGTGTTAACAGGAACTATATAATGCAACACAAAGCAAACGCATTAACTAAATTCTATAAAAGCAAAAACAGTTAGTTACACAAATAAATGAATATGTGATTAAAGAGAAAGAAAGTTGACAAAAACAGACAACAGGCACCAATCAGAAAGCATATTTAGTGCTTTGAAAATGCAGCAGTGAAACTCTTTACCACTTCTTTCTCACGCCAGGACTAATTTAAACGTTTAAATGAGACTGTTTTCAGTCCTGAATTAATAAGAGAGCCTAAAGCGTAGCAGCAGCAAACTTGAACTATTTTGTACCATACTTGTGGTTTTTAGCATAAGGATATAAAAGTTACTATATCTGAAAGAATATTCAGAGTTGTTTTAGATGATTATGAAGACAGAAGGGTGAAAACTTATGAGCTATTTTAAAGGTTTTTAATTCCATAGTTTGCATTCTTCTAATTTGTAAGGAAGGCGCCGTAGCTTTTAACAACATTTCATTACACAAACTACCCGAAATCATCACAGATAAGCAGAGAGGTTTTCTATTTTCTGCACAAAAATGCCATGCCAATGGGCAAAAATTAAAGTAACTTCAGATAAAAACATTAATAAAGCTTACTATATAACACAAAGTGACACTCCAACAGGTCAATCCTATAATAAACGTACTACAGTGACATAGAGTAACACTCACCACCAGGTACTTCCCGTTATACACGTAATTCTGTGACGTACAGAAACATCCACCACCATTCGAAGACACAATACACGTACTTCAGTGACGTATAGTAACACTCACCATCAGTTCAATCCCGTCATACACCACTCCAAACCATAATACACGTACTATAGTGACAAAAAGTAACACTCACCATCAGGTCAAGCAACGAAATGGCTTAATTATTGCTTAGATGATGAAGGAGACTTAAGACTTGTTGCACAATATAAAAGACCTAGGCAAACAGTCCCACAGTCATTTCCAGCACCGAGAAGAACAACTATCTGACTTCGGGACAAATGCATGAAATTACTGTTTTATTAACTTATACAACTGCGCATCGATATCTATCATGCAATGGTTTGAATCTGGAAGTAAGGAAACAGATAACTGTTAAGTCTTTCTGCAGTCTATAAACAGTACTATTTACCACTATGCTAAGTTCAGTTATTTGAAAATGGAGCAGCGACATTCTTTACCACTCCTTTAACACGCCATAACTGATTTAGGCTTTTTATTTAGAGAAACAGTTTTCACTCCTGAATTTGCAATATCACATGTTCAACAGTGACATACAGTAACATTTGCCTCATTAACTTGATCTATGCCATATATTTACCATTTAATTCTATTTTAAACTATGTATAGCCCTTTGTGAAGAGTTTTTTTTCTGTTCAGTTTCGCAAAGTATGTTGAATTAGGATAACTGAATGGCTTTATAACATCATATCTGGTTTCCACTGCAATAAATATTCAAGTTTTTGTGCAACTTTCGCCAAGCCGGTTACCAGAAAGGAGTAACAGGTTTTACTGCTACATGTCTCGAAGCAAGAGATGCCCTTGGCCTTATCTATTCGTCTGCACCATGTTTAGAAAAAGGGGGCCTGACAACTTTCAAAGTGGGTGAAGCTAGAATATTTATTTCCATCTGGAAGGTGGTTAGATTTTTTATTTTTTGTTAAACCAGTTCGAGTCTCACTGCGGGGAGGATGTACTGGACTCTAATCTTAATTGACAAGGATTGCTAGTTTCTTTACAGAAGGTGGGGTTTTCTGGTACTCCGACTGTCAGATTAGAGGTATAAACTACGGATTTCTTGCTAAAGCAGAATGCAATTCAATTGCTAAGAACAAGTGAAATCAGCCAGTTTAGATTTTTTTTAAATGTTTCCTTTGGATGTCATTTTGGCGTCTATAAACACTTTCTCCATTCAACATATTACTTTCATATAATGCATAGTTTGAGAAAGGGATAGGTTTCCTGGTCTAAGGTTTAAATTAAAAGGTATGCCCTTTAAATCCATTTGTCATATCGTGAGAAGGGTTCATGTTGCCGGTTGGTGGCCTAAGGAAAGGCCAACTAAAGAAAAACAAATAATTTGTATAACAGATAGGGTGTGCCACTTGAAAGCAGAATGGCACAGTGTCTCTGCTTTCAATGTATAAATGACGGATTAGGTATGAGATAATTGGTTTTTCTAAGTTAAAATTAAGTTAAACTTTATAAGACATGTAAAAGTTGGATAATCTTGGGGTTACTGCACTTAAAAGAAGAAAGAAGAGGGCAAGCTGTTTGACAGGGGCAAGGGTTCTAGCTTAAAGAAAAGTTGGACAATGTTAGGATTGCCAGTACTAGAAGAGAAAAGTAAGGGGCGGTAAGTTGTTTGACAGGGAGAAGGGTTCTAGTTTAAAAAGAATAAGTCTAAGGAAAAGTAAGCTAAAAGTAATATTAAAATTGGTCAAAGTTGGTCAATGATGGCATAAATGAAAGACATAGTGTAAGGGTCCTTGCAATTCAAATGTCATTTTGAGAGAGGGTCTGGAGTTATTGGTTCTTGGAAGTAAATGAATGATACATGTAGATCACCTGGGTTTTCAGCCGATTGGTGCATGACGTAAGGAAAAGTAAGGTAAAGATTTTTGGAAAGTGGAAATTTAGGTAAGGGTTGATAGGCTTAGTGCGGGGTTTTTACTGCGGTATGGCTTGACGCTGAGAAGGTGTCATGTCATTCCTGAATGTAGGATAATCTTCACATTTTATAGCTTAACAACAATATGGGTAAAGTATGAGCAACAGATCTGAAGAAAAATTTAAAGTGTGTAAGTAAATTGCTTAAATTGAATTATTCTTTTAAGAAGAGAAAAACATGAAGCAAACCAGTACTAAGATATTGTTATTTATTTTAAACATTCGCTAGTAAATACTTGTTTGGTGAGAATAACTCCCTTTCTTGCTGAAAATCATACCTTAAAGTTTTGTTAGAACCAACAGTAAACAACCAGTCATGGCAATATTGACGCAAAATTAAAAAAAATAATTAAAAATTAAAAAAAAAACAATTTATATGGATAGCAATTTAAAATTGTATTTATTAAAATTATGTAAAGAAATATATGACATTAATATAAAAAGTAGTACAAAAACAATAAAAATAATTATTAACCTAACTAATTGTGGTGAACATTGCTATACAATAAGCCACGCATATATATTTTCGAAGGTTGATGGGTTGACTTGGTGTATATTAGTTTCTGTATATTTTCGCTTGAATTGTAGGTATGTCGATGATTTATGACTCGTATACAAGTATATTGTTCATGGTATTTTTATATTCATACTTGACTATTAATATATAACGTTCTGTTTTAAGATTTATTGAAACAATTGTAGGCAAACTGACTTATTTTCATTTTTGATTTATTTGTTTCGATTTACTATTATATAATATAATTTACTTTAGATCTGTAATCATTAAAAAATTATACGGTTCAACACATTTGGGTTTTTTGTGAGCGTTTATTTTATAAATCTGCTCACCATTCTGTATTGGTCCAACGTGTATACCGTTGGTATGTTATATCTAGTTCATATCTGATTTATGTAGCATAAATACAGTAAAAAAGCTCCAAATATTTCAATATAAGGCCCAGGTTGGTGTAGAAAATATTGAGCAGTAGCAATTAAATAAGGTATGTATGATTCCCAATTTTTAACTTTGTCATTTTTGCTTGCTGGTCTTTAGAAGTAACAAACTTTTTGTAACTTTTTAATGTAGCGTACTACTGTATAGCCAGGCTATTAAATAACAAATCTCACGAATAATTTGGGTTTTTAATTTCGTCATCATATTAATATATTAAAAGGAAAATACAGCAAGGAACACCCTACAATAACAAAATAGGAATAATAAATTCTGCAGTAATTATATATATATATATATATATATATATACGTCTACAAATTAAGCCCAACACTGTTTGAATTAGATTTTTAACACTGTCAAATTTTTGCTTTCCCTCAGCGGGATTCGAACTCACACCGTTGTGACACTGTGGCACCAATTCGCCTGCACTATGTCCAGCGGTCTAGACCCCTCGGCCAAATCCGCTATATAAAAAATATAGCTTCATTAACCGGGGTGAATCTTAGACATAGACATAGTACATGTGTACTAGCGTGTGACGATGGAATTTTCGTAACCAATACGTATTAATCTGACAGTAATCTAATTCAGCATTTTTGTATATATTATATAGGATGACAAAGTTTACTTGTCATGCAGTCACAGTAAGTAAATTATATACAAACGTCTAAGTATTGTGACAACCATATAATATATCTATCCAGCGGATTTCTGAAACATCAGAAATACAGGGTTAATATCAAATATTTATATATACGTCTACAAATTAAGCCCAACACTGTTTGAATTAG
>OX104118.1:67593652-67709374 GCA_944474755.1 Limnoperna fortunei
TTCACAATTGTTTAATACTGGATATAATAAAATTCCACTAAAGTTTGACCTCAAGGTTAAAGTTAAAAACACTCAAAACACATATATAAACGACACTTATTTTCTTCGTTACCTCATAAAATCTTTGAAGATTTTTTCTACAGTTTTTAAGTTTTCTGCCATTTCTTTAGACCTTATCAGGTCACCTAAATCTTCAAAAAAATTAATGAGTCTGTAAATCTCAGCTTTACAATGTGTAAAGTTAAACTCCAAACCTTCCTGATCTCGGAGATGTTTTGAAACTTCCATTAATGTTTTGTACGAGTCATAGATGAATAAATTCTGTGGAACATCCTTAATAAATTCATTTTTGTGTTTAAGTGCATCTTGAAGATTTCCCCTTGCTTCCTCGTATTTTTCTACTCCAACATATGCTTGACTTAACTTAATATTTTCTTCCAATATGCAAATGTGTGTTGGGGAGGATTTTAATCTGCCTTTTATTCCTCGCTTTAAATATTTAATCGCAGTATTGTATTCACATTTCTTTAAATAAATTTGTCCCATAGTATCATTAATAAGATCATGACAGTCTGACATAAATCCGGGGTATTTATCAATTATATAAAATGCCTCACGTAAAAGTTTAATGCCATCATCGTGCTTACCTAGATCAGATAACGTAAGTGCTACATTATTAATGGATATCACAATTGCTTTGTCTGTATCTTTAGTTTTTCGTTTAATATCTAATCCTAAATGAAAGTATTCTAAAGATTTTGAGTAATCTCCCTTTATTCTATATAGTAACCCAATGTTATTAAAACATGCACCAATGGATGGATGTTCATCAGTACCATACAAATTACGTTTCTTGTTTAGAACCATCATGTGGTACATCTCTCCCTCCTCCAACAAACCTAAAGAAAAGAAAAGTGCACATTTTGTTATCGTACACATACAATGAAATAGTCCTTTATTTTGTCAACAATATAATAAAATAGTTCTTTATGTGTTAAAAGAATACTGTTTCGCACAATGTGTTGTAAATAATAAAATAAAAAGTTCCTATGGCCTTTCAATTTTAGTTTTCATATATGGGTACACTTATTCGACTATGTTTTGTTTAAGGAAAAAGTTAGTTTAATGTTAAATTGAGAAAGCATACCTATGTTGAAGAATATTGGATGGTGTGGTGTATAACAACCCTTTTTGCAATAACAATCCGTTTTGCAATACAATTTTCAAACTTTTACAAATCGTTCTTTATGATGTTATGGATTTATCTATGCATAAGTATAAAAATAACGATATACTATTATAAGTATATATCCTCTGTTTTATCATATTTTTCAACATCAGAAGTTTATTGCAAAACGGGTTGAAAAAAAGTCAATTCGTTTAGTATTATAAATAATATATAGATCAGCATTGCTTTTCTGGCTAAATTTGTTGCTTATTTGTTAAATTCTATTTCTTATTCAAATTTCTTCCTGTATACAACTCCTTAATTGTGTATATTCAATATTTTCTATCTCAAAATTATTTTTATTTCAACAACCAGTATTAATAAAACACGTTTAATCACATACCAGCAAAAGTATGGAAGACAGCGAGAGATTGTAATGTCTGCAAAATCAATTCCTCATTTTCCATTCCCATTTCTTTTTCAATGTCTAAAGCTTTATTTAGGCATCTGAATAAATAATAACATATGGTTTATCACTATTTTGTAAACTGTTACAATTGATATATAGTGTGATATATTTAATTTCTTATATGTATCCAGAGCTGTCCAGCGCGTCCCCAGTTGGGGATAGGGGATGCCCGCTCTTTGTGGGTTGTCAGGCAATAATACGGAAAACCTGAACGCGGAACACACTGGATGTCGATAAGAGTAAACATTCTGTAGCAGCTAAAAAGGCTAAATGTTCTGCCCCTAAACTTACTTTTCCAATAGCGTTCAAAATGTTTGTCCTTTGATCAATTTACTAAAATAATTTGTTTGTTGACATTTCTTACATTACAGAACTTCTGGATTTGGTTTCTCCACCGGTATACAGTGGGTAGATTACAAATGTCTAATCTTACTCTGATACTTTAAGCATAAATGCTCATTTGCCTTGTTTTCAATGGATACAAGTCTAATCGAAAAGCAAACGAAATGTCCACTCTAAATGGTGGCAAGTTGGACACGTGGACTTAAAATCGAATTTAAATGTCTCTGCAATCATTGCATTTGATGTACGTGAATTGTACTATATATAAATGTATGTTTTGTTTATTTATCTTGTATACAAATGACTTCTCCAGTTACCCAGTTTTTAAAACGAGTGAATAGTGATTGACAATTCAGTTCTTAAATTAAAGTTAATTGTAAGTGTCCTCTGTTTTATTAGGATTATAAGTGTATAGTATGTTTCCATTGTTTACAGTAAAGCTAGAGCCTTTTTAGAATCTTATTAAGTTTAGCAGAAAAACAACAAACATATATTGTTGGAAAGATATACATATTATTTGTACTTGCCATGAAATGTGACAAAACGATTAGAGCTGCCAACCATCAATTCCATTAATAGAAACAAAAAATAATCATCCATAATTGTGAATATTTTTTGTTTTTATGACAAAAAACAATAAAGTTTATTCAGAATATTATGAAAACCACTGTGAAGCTAAACTTGACATTTTTACAGATAAAAAATGTCAGTAACAATTCTGTCAATAACACTGATAATTAGGAATGAGGTTAAAATATGCCAAATATTTAAAAGCAGTATTTGCCTTATCAAAACGTGACGATGGTTATGTGATGTAGACTTTATTAGGACGTGGCTCAGATTATGGTGGAGGGTTTATTAGGATTATAGGTGAGTAAATTCTGTATTTGAGATTTGGCGAAGAGGCGTTATAAGAAAGGGACTGCTCTATTTGTAATATGGGACCATATGTAAGGACGTGGCCTCTGGTGAAGGAGCTTTATAAGAGAGGACTTGCTGTATTTGTAATGTGGCTATTGGTCTGAAGATGGCCTTTGGTGACGAAGGGTAATGAGAGGTATTGTTGTATTTGTGAGGTGGCCATTACTAAGAACGTGGACTCTGGTGAGGGTTGCTATAAGATTGAGATTGCTGTATTTGTGATGTAGCCATAGTTAAGGACGTGGCCTCTGGTGGAGGGGCGTAATAAGTGAGGTATTGCTGTATTTGTGGAGTGGCCCTTGATAAGACGTGTCGTGGGCTTTGGTGAGGGGCGTTATAATAGATGAATTGCTCTATTTGTGAAGTTGCAAGGACATGGTCTCTGGTGAGGGGGCTTTATAAAAGAGGACGGAATTTGAGATTTGGTTTATGATAAGGATGTAGTCTATGGTGAAGGGGCGCTATAAGAGTGAGTTTGCTGTGGCAATTGGTAACACTTGGTCGTGGTCTCTGGTGATTATGCGTCATAAGAGATGGATTTCTTCGTAATGTGTCCGTAATGTGGCGATGGCATGGCCTGTGGTGAGTGTGCATTATAAGAGGTGGATTGCTGCAGTGACGTGACCATTAATAACGATGTGCATCTGGTGAGAGTGCATTATAACTGGTTAGTTGTATTTGTGATGTGGCTATTGGTCAGAAGGTGTCGTCTGGTGAGGGTGCATTATAAGAGTACGATTGTTGTATACCTTATGGCCTCTAATGATTTGCCTTGAGATCCAATATTCCATCCAAGACCTTGGTATGCTCTGGCCTGCATTAAACTGTTTTGTATATGATATTTAGACATCACAGTTATTGCAAACTGATAACTTTTTTCTCCCTCTATAAAGTTGCCCTTTGAGAAATAAAATGTGTGCATAAACAGAATCTGAAAATTTTAAATTATAATATCTTGAAGTACTTATTATTGTCACGCCATTTTTTTTCGATTCTCATTTGTTTTTGTTTTTTTTAACTGCGCATGAGGAACTCGAATTTCGCGGTTATTTTTGCCGGCCCTTCTTTTGCTCATTTTTCATTTTGTTCTTTTTGACGGGTCTTTTCTATTTGTACAATGCTATAATATATTTTCCAGTGATGTTGTGGCCATCCGACAAGGTAGTAGTACACCTGTAATGGATAATACTGAATCTATTATCATATTAATTTTTCTTTAGTGCATGCATCACACTGTATGATTTGTCATAGGTATTCAATTAAAAAGTAGCATTTTTCATAATAATCAAATTTGTATGCTTACTTTGAGATTTGTCAGAACGCTGCCATATGTTACACTAACAAAGGCCTCATCTAATTCTGATTTATTTATTCTTGTAAGCTTGAGAACTTGTTCTATGAATGCAAAGGAATGCACTGAAAAATAGTCATCCTCTTTTATTTTTATAAAAAATAAAAACCTACATCATATTCATCCACAAATTAGAATAGCGCATATAGGACAAACCCAGATCATGTTATGTCTGTACAAGCATATTAATATATCTATCCAGCGGATTTCTGAAACATCAGAAATACAGGGTAATATCAAATTTTTTATATATACGTCTACAAATTAAGCCCAACACTGTTAGAATTAGATTTTTAACACTGTCAAATTTTAGTTTTCCCTCAGCGGGATTCGAACTCACACCGTTGTGACACTGTGGCACCAATTCGCCTGCACTATGTCCAGCGGTCTAGACCCCTCGGTCAAATCCGCTATATAAAAATATAGCTTCATTAACCGGGGTGAATCGTAGACATAGACATAGTACATGTGTACTAGCGTGTGACGATGGAATTTTCGTAACCAATACGTATTAATTTGACAGTAATCTAATTCAGCATTTTTGTATATATTATATAGGATGACAAAGTTACTTGTCATACAGTCACAGTAAGTAAATTATATACAAACGTCTATGTATTGTGACAACCATATAATATATCTATCCAGCGGATTTCTGAAACATCAGAAATACAGGGTTAATATCAAATTTTTTATATATACGTCTACAAATTAAGCCCTGTTAGAATTAGATTTGTAACACTGTCAAATTTTAGTTTTCCCTCAGCGGGATTCGAACTCACACCGTTGTGACACTGTGGCACCAATTCGCACCAATATATATATATATATATATATATATATATATATATATATATATATACACACCAAACCCATGGCATGTTAAATCCACAAGCTAGACAAGCACATATACTGTAAACCTAGGTCATATAACATTCACAATATAGACAAGCACATATACTTCCAAGCCAAGGCAGGTTACATTCACAGCACATATATATGGCAAACCAACGGTATATTGCATCCACAAGCTAGACAAGGACATGCACAGTTCACCTATTACATGTTACATTCACAAGCTAGACAAGAACATATGCTGTTTAACCTATGACATGTTAAATCCGCTATCTAGACAAACACATATACCGCAAATCTATGGAATGTTACATCCACAAGCTAGACAAGGACATGCACAGTACATCTATTACATGTTACATTCACAAGCTAGACAAGAACATATACTGTAAACCTATGACATGTTAAATCCACAAGCTAGACAAACACATATACCGCAAATCTATGGAAAGTTACATCCACAGACAAACACATGTGATGCAAACTCTTGTATTATAGCATGTTTGTCTTATTGAACAGTGTTATGCATATAGGTACACTACTAAAGACATATAAATAGCAAATGATAATATTTTTTGACAAGGGGATAATACTTAGGAGTACGTATAATTGTTAATTTCACAACAAAAAAATTTATAATTATTTTCAAAATTATTTTTGACGTCAGAACAATGACAAGAGGGATCCAGTGTCCTTTTGTTTGAATCTCATCTTTAAGATACCCGGAGACAATTATCATTTACAATGCATAAAAAAGCTTCCTTCTCATTGTTCGGTCGGTTTCCTTGCTAAGTTTTTAATATCTATGAAATATCGAACATTAACATTGACTAACCTCCTACAAATCTAGTCATGGTAGGGAAAGCCGTTGTGGCCAGATCTACATATACTGGGTATGTGTCCTCTGTCGTGTGTATCACATCTGTCATTAACTTTTGGAAGTTTTGCTGTTCCATGTTATACATGCAAAGGGCCTCTGTGTACTGGTGAATATAAGCTTTTTCAGCGATGTCCTTCATAATTTCAGCAAACATGCTACAGTACCTAGTTCTTACTTCTTTAAAACAAAATGAACACATTTTGCAATATTTGTATAAGGTTTTTATTAAAAGCTAAGGTAGGTGATAAAAACATCAAAATGTAGCAGGAAGACAGGCTACCTTTGTCAATTTAGGTTAAAGCACACGTTTTCTAAAGTCATGTTCGAAGTCATAACTCCTGTGTTTCAACACAAGTGACCAATTGTCAATATCCTACAACACTATTCCAATGATATATTTTATAGGTATTTTTGTACATACATAAATAGTAATAAATAAAATTGCATGCACAGCACAAAAAGATTTTATTACACCCTAACATTTTTTATCAAACACAAATACTTCTAAACTGCATAGACGTATTACCAAAGTAGACTATCAACATTGCAAAAACGTTCTAAAAACGCAAATTCAGGAGATAACAAGGTTATCTAAATAAAATGTTTTATTACACCTCCAAAATTCTATAGACAGACATAAATGTTTCTTAGTTGCTATGAACCTTATTATGAAGGCTGATGAAGACATTGCAATATTGGGCGCAAATAAGGGGATTACCAGGTAAATTCTGTATTTTCTGGAATTCAGAGATGCAGTCCCTCAGTATTCCATGTATGTCAAACCTCTGTGTAGGTGTATCATACTGTACTACATGACGCTGTACAATGGGTATTAGGGTCTCCTTCAAGGTTTCTTTACCACAATCATCATCTGAAGTATATGGTGTTCAATCTTAACTTATCACTGATATTTCATTTTGTGTTAAATACACTACTGCTCATCTTGATTCTGCCTTTAATCACGCCAACAGTTGACAAGTGGGCAGAGTAGACAAGCTAAAAGTTTTGCTCACCTTGTGCCCATCACCACAGTGAACTGTGTGTTTTGTTAACAATTTTTTGTAAAAAGAAGAAAATATACATACAAATGCATACCTGATGTTTTCCTTTGTATATTACTAGTATTGTAAGCCATAAACTTTGGGATATTGTCTTACCGGTCTGGTGGTGTTTTTTTAGCGTGTACAATGTTGGTGCATGTTTATTTTGGTGTGTTCACTTAGACAATTTCCCCGAAAGCGCAAAATAAACCAAAATAAAACTACAACCAAAATAACCCGACTTTGGGTAACAGAGGCCAATATCTTGGATTAATTTTAAGAGGCCACTATCATGAATTGATATTACCTGAGGCTTTTATCTTGAATTGATATGAACAGAAGCAAATTTCATTGATATTATCAGAGGCAACTATTACTAATTTATATTAACAAACACCACTGTCAAGAATTGATATTAACAAATGCCACAAAGAAGGATTGATATTAACCGAGGCAACTATAATGAATTGATATTAACAGAGGCATCTATAATAAATTGATGTTAACAGAGTGTACGATTATTATTTCAGTGATATTAACAGACACCACCATCGAGGATTGATATTAAGAAAATCCATTAACAAGAATTTATATTAACAAAAGCAACTATCAAGGATTTTTATTAACAGAGGACTCTATCATGAATTGATATTAGCAGAGGAAACTATCACGAATTGATATCAACAGAGGACACTATCAGGAATTGAAATTAACAGAGGTTGATATTAAAAATAACATTAATTAACAGATTTAATCAATGTGTCAAATCAAATGGGAAGGAAAACATATATTTTCCAGACCCCATCACATAACATAATCTCGATGTATGTATTATTGATCTTACCTAATATCCGAGTTGCCTGCTGAACAGAAAATGTCCCAGGAATATAACTGAGTATTCCTAATTTTTCTTTCAATACATCTGATAGTCTGTTCAAGAATTGTCTGTACATAGGAGCTAAAATTGAAAACAGAAAAACAAAAGATATTACACTTTATTTGCACATGTATGGAACAAAAATCACTATAGTCTGAGAATCCTCGGCCGTCTAACGGCAAAAAAAAACGTTGGACGGCATAGGATTCTCCGACTAAATTCACTACTGCGACATAAACAATTTTATGACTGTGACAGCACATTAGATTTTCATGTTAAATTTTCTAAAAAAAGTAACAACTTTATAACATAATATTTTTGTACCACTGTCTCATTATCATTATTCAGATACATTATGGAAACGTCGGAAGAGGCATAAGCACCTGGAAAGAAAAGTTGACAGAAGTAACTTTAATCTTCAATTTTATCTTCTGAACTTGCATGTAGTGTGCACTCATTAACCAGAAGATCACAGACACCTGTAATAACTCACGTGAACTTCACAAAGTAAAAATAATGTACCAGCATTTTGTACTTTTAGTAATAGAAGTCATCTTGGTTAGAGGGATGGTCTTACCGATAACTGGACAATTTTGGTAATGGGCAGATCATCCGTATTAAGTTTGTTTAAAATTGGGATTGATTCAAAAAGAAAAAATGTTTAATTAATAATATAAGCCTAATTTGCATATTCAACAAAAGCAAAAAAAGGATTCCATGTTTCGAAAAAAAAACCTAGGAATGTAATTATTTGAAAGTGAAAATGGGAATCAACTATTCAAGTAACTTATGTTTGGAGTACCAGGCTGTTACAATTTTGATAACTTCTAGGACTATCTATACCGAGTTCGGTTCTTATGTTCTAAAAGCTTTCAGAAAAGAAGATACAAATGTAAAATAATATTAAGTACTCACTTTAAGAATTTATATTTGACAGGTGATACATTGCAATAATAAGTGTACACATATTGTTATTAAGACTAGCTATGTAGCTATTCTCATTCTGATATTTGTTTTGAATTATACTTTTCTGTCGAGCTATAGAATTTTTCGCCGGGTACCCCTTGCTTTCTCTTTTGCTGAAAGTGGTCTTAACGTCAATTTAAACAAACGAAGTAAAGAAAAAATTAGATTGCGTGCACTACGGATTTAAATATTTCATTCCAAAACACTTTTTCAAGTATGGTAAGTTTATGCACACTTCAGTAATAACATTACACATAAATTATTACCTATTCTTTCTTGGATTGGATAGAAATCTTGACTTAGAACTTTCAGACGACATTTGCATAGTAATTCCACCATATCAATTGGATCTAATAAACCGCCATCCTGCTCCAGTTCCGAACCAGTCATTAGCAAAGCTAGTGGAAGACCTTCACAAAGTTCTGCAATTTTATCCAAATAAATCCCAAAGTCAACTGATGGAGCAGACTTTAGTAATAACTCCTTGGATTCCGGCATTGTCAGGGGAGACAATGTTATGGCAAGATAACAGTCATTTAGGCAAAACTCATCATTAAGCAAGCAAGTTGATGTTATAATGACCTTTATTTTAATGTTTTGTTTTGTAAACATTTTACAAAGGTTCACAAATTCTAGTTTCAAATCAGCATCAATAACATCTTCAGCATTGTCAAGAATGATAAAATATGGTTGGTCTAATTCTGTAAAACGTGCCAGTACAGTATGATAAAAATCCTCTTCACCAGCACTTATTGATAGCTCAAATTTTTCTGATAATATAAGGAATATTTGTCTGAGCGACTGAAGATTTTGCAGGTCTATCCATGCTGAACAGTGTTTGTTGTTTGTAAATTTCTCAGATACTTGTTTTAACAGCTCTTTTACAAATCTTGATTTTCCAACAGATCTTGTACCGTAGATGCCAATGCATCGTAACTCCTCCCATCTCTCCAACAGATTTTCAAAGTAGGGATTCCTACCAATAAACGGAGAGTGGAAATCCATTGTCCAAAGTCAATACATTCTTTCATAAGTCTTTAGGTTGTGTTTATTTAAGTCGATCTTCAATATAGATCTACAACAAAACTTTTCATTCAGATCTTGAAATGATCGTACAAAATGAAAATTTTATCATAATCTTAAATTTCAGAATAAAGTAAGCAAGGTTATAAAATTTACTACTACATATGCATGATATGCGCGTTTTGCCTAGTGAAGGCTAATGAGTGGTGCTCAGATAAAAAAATATTAAAATCCAAATAAGTACGACGTTGTACAGCTTTTATCATCAAAATGATCCAAGATTACCCTCCACATTTGTGCAAATAGAAAAAAAAACACTAAATTTTAATTCATTTTCGAAATTTTGGGGCAGTAATTTTAATATATGATAATTAATGATATTTATGTCAACACCGATGTGTGACTACTGGGCTGGTTATACCCTCGGGGACTTACAGTCTACCAACAGAAGAATCGAACTAGTGGATGCAAAGTAAATATTATCAAAGATAACGATGTACATGTAATAAAAGTTACTACAACAGACGTTTCATGAATGGTGATTAATCTTTTGTACAAGCAATTCAAGACAAAACATGAATAATGAAGAAAAAAATTCTTTGCTGGAAATCAAAAGAAGCCAACATTAAGTAAAACACACATTTTAATGACTTCAACCCTAACCAGCACTTGTTTTACTTTAAGAATGTGTGCATGCTTAACCAGAGCAAACAACAATAATTTGGTGTACATGACTATCTCTCATATGAGAATAATGCCCAAGTAATTTCTGAAATTTTTAAAATTTTCCAATAAACCAAACTTTAAAATAAACTGACTGTTACAAATCGGGGATTATTACTGGATAACTGGAGACAAAATGTTTTAGAAGACAAACGTAAACGTTTTCAGTTTATACATCATGTATATATATATATATATATGAAGTTTTACGTTGCTTTAAGTAATTGTTAGAAGTACAAACCACGTGTAAAGGACCTCAACAGCGAAGCTATTGAGAGCCTCTGATGTTCCACCTCTTAAAATTATTCATACTATATTTACCTGTGCTACAACTATTAATGTGTAAGGTACAGTAATGTGATGAGAAATAAGTCCGGGTCCTACACATTGTATCGGACATAATCATGGCATAGTACTATAATGTCATGATAAACTACTGACCAAGATCTCTACAAATATTGTGCTTTCATTTGTAAAATATACTGTTCCTTATATATAAATATCCAGTGCTGATTCAATTATAACACGTGACTCGCCAATAACCGGATATTTGGAAGGTTTTGTAAACTGCTCCTCGTTCGTATGTTATTTTTGTAACTTTGTATCACTCAAGTTTTTATATTTACATGGCACATCATTTGATATTGACTTCTGGTTTATAAAACAGACGAGAAAGGGAAGTATTTCTCCTTTGTGTACTGAAATCAATATGAATCAACATTTAACATAGTTACACTATCAAATTACTGTGTTTAAGTGTGTACTTTCACTTTAGCAAAACTTCCGACGAATAAAGATCGTTTATAGCGGGCTAAGGTGTTTTGAATTGTTTATTTCTTGTCAGCTCACTCCGTTTATCGGATACTGATATTAATAGCGAGCACAGCTCGCAGCGGAGCTGACCGCGAAGAGCGGTGAGCTCTACGGCAATTACGTGTCAAGTGATCAAAATGAAATCACGTGATCAAAATCTGCTTAATGCTGATATTGATTTTTTTTTCGTCCGTAAGTTGATATCGTCAAAAAACTTCTCTGTCACCCAGACGCATTTATAAATAGGGCTCTAAAAATAGAATCATTGTTTGTCTCCACCTATTGGTAGCGAAATTAAAATAAGGTGATCCCAGACGCTATTATATATGCGTCTGGGTGATCGAGACTAAGTGAATGAAGAAGGGCAAACATTAATTTTAAAGAAAGACTTAAAAATAAGGTTGACATCGATAAAAAGTATATGTTATATTTAAAGATAACACCAAAAATTCATACTATTTTTTTGGAATCTCTACATCGCTCTTTAAAAACTGACGAAGACATTTCATGTGACGTCACCATTACAAAGAAAGACGTCGCGTGACCACTGGAATTTAGAGGCACTGTCATAGTGTGTTCAGTAACCACAAGTATTAAATGTGGTGTTAACATTAAAAATAAAAAATTTTGAATTCTATGGCAATTGAAATAATATTGTGTTTAAAACATTGTTTGAAAAAAATTTAGTTGCAAGCTGTTTGCCTTCTTGATGTATTTTAAAAAAAATAAAGTAGCGTGGTAATATTACCCCTTACACTACACAACGAGGAATTTTCATACATTTTAACACACTTTTGAAATTTGTACAAAATAATGTTTCAATTAATTTTTGTCATAATTAAAGTAAATTGCTTCATTCTCTTCCAAATATATAGTATATGTCTCAAAATTATGCATCGACTACGGCTCATACGCTTACTGGTTTTCGTCTGGTACAGAATATCTATAAAAAGTAAATTGACATTAATTTCTTCCTGCTAATTTCACAATTTCAATAAGATTATGAATTATTTAATTTTATAAAACAGTGACTAACACATGAAACCTCTTATGTGCATAAGAACTAAGGAAAAACTAAGTTTTCTCAATTATTTCTTCAATATTTATCACGCAATCGCCCGTTTATTAAGTGGGGCACAAAAATGGAACAAGAATAACAAGCTGCGAATTCGTACCTTTTTAAGTCCGAAGAAGGTTATTTGATGTTTTAAATTTATTTCTTTAAGTCATTAGCCGTTATTTAAAGTATGCTACGATGACTTAATATTTACAACATGGTCGGCAAAATCAGAAAAATACAACACATATCAAACAAGACTGTGAAGAGCTACTGGACCCCTAACTTAAATTTAAATAAGAAAATATTTTTAGCCGTACAATTTAAAAAAAAAAACTACAAAATAACATGTATTTACTTTGTTCAACTCTAAATGTACATAATCATCATCAGTTATACTACAACTGCGGAACGTACTGTATTTGTACCAAATTTTTGTTATTTGGTGGACCAAATAAAAATTGGCAAATGACCTAATAAGCTACGGTTCCGCAGCTACATCATCACGTTACACAGCGACAGGCCCCGTTTTCAATTTGTAAATTGAAATTTAATAAAATGCAATATAGCTGACCAAACTGTATTTATGCGTTATTTAATACGAACAATACAACAAACTGTAAAGTAGATCAACCTGAACAAAACAGTAAACTATAACTGTAACACTAACTGTAGTATAATATTCCCTAATGGCACAATATTTCCGGCAACATAAAACCATGAAACATCCAACTGTAACTGGAACTGATCCACGAAAACAAACCAATCCTTACAATATGTTATTGCTCCATAGAACACTTTCTTATCACATTATGAACTTCTTCACTGACAAAAATCTAAAACATCTGAGCACAGGGGTTTGTAAAAAAAGATTTACTTGCGCTTTGGAATGATACTGGGTCGATTTTGTTATAGTGTGGGAGAAGGGAAGAAACAAAGTCTATGCCCGCCAAAAAATTTTAAAATATTACTTTACCCCTATATACACGGGTTTGTAATTTTTTTCTGTTCCGAATTGAATTATCTTCATGAAAAACCATACCTTTCTCACTGAGAAAGTGAGTACCGAAAGGCCTCAAAGACGACAAACGATAAAGTCACCACTTCCGTCCAGTGTAAAAGTTAGAAAAAAACATATTTGTCTGTGCTCGCATTTTGGCAATGGCTACTCCATATTAATTATCCAAGGTGATATTTTCACGAATTGTTTATCGACCCCCCCCCCCCCTGCTTATAAGTGCACCATACACACTTGATTGAACAAATAAGTGTACATACTGTTAAAAACTTTAAAAAAAACTAAGGTGATGAATGTCACAGGGCGAAATGACGCTCAAAACATGATTTCAAACCAACTTGTTTATTTCATACTGAAAGTATACATATATAAATGAATTTGTAAATACCTTTCTTATACAATTATTCTAAATAAACACTATATTATGAAAAGGAATGAATTTATAGTAAATAATACAAATATCAACTGTACCTGAAAGTATATGGAAAAAGTGAATGGTTCCCTCCTCCGTGCTCCGAAATTAGAAATGGAGTGAATACCGGGATAAGCAAGTCTGAATACTTATATACCCGGTAGTTAGTGGCGGGAATGCATGCTTTTAAGTGCTTAGTGGAATATGTGCTTTACTGTTAGTTATATAATACTTGTCTGCAAATGCGGTCAAGTCCGTAAATTTGTCAAACCGTCCGTAATGAGTGATAAATGAATGATTTAATGAATATATGACGAATTAGTTAAACGGAAAATATTCCGCATAATTCAACACACCCTATTCTACAGTAGGAATCGAAATCATAAATCCGGTGACATATTCCCGTGGCAAGGTGAAAATTCGTCCCTGAATTTTTATTATATGAACAAATGATTAATAACTAAAATTAAATGACAAAATTTATACACACAATGGCATACATGTATAATTAGATGAATATCCTACATTCCATTCTACAATAGGCCGCAAGTGCAACTCTACTCTGAACGAATTGGGAAATTCACTCGCCAATGTAAAATATATTTACAGCAACATATATACATGTAGTTGGTATAGGCATGAACAGTATAGTACACGTTAGTATCAACTGCCCCATCACAACAACCTCATCCCGCACACTGTGCATGAACATGATAATCGTCCAACGAAACTTTTCCCACTACTAGACGTAAACACATATGAGTGGGGATGGCATGCCATACCTAACAATGATAAATCACAAAACATTCACTTAATAAAAGTAACACTGAAAGAGAAATAAATATAATAAAAGAAACTACTGATACATAATAAAATCCCGATAACGTTCGGGAACCTTACGTTGTCTTGTCGTCCTACGTAAAACAGGTTCAGGCGACTCGGCAACCTCGAGTTCGACCGTATTCTGACTAACTGATTCCTCTCCAACTGAATGAACTGACAAATCACTACCGATAGCGCCTAAATCACAACTATTCGCTGAAAGCGAGGAAGAAGAATAATTTTCATTAAAGCTAACAGAATCTATATCTGAAAATTGATTGACCCCCGACTGTCTGTTAACAAATTCCAGTGCTAAAGGATTAAGTGATGACTGAGATGATTCAGACGTACCCTTATAGCCAGGAATTATTAGTATATCGACATCACCGTCGTCATTTTCCTCATCTATGGGATCACTTACTTCGTGTATCAACTTGCCATTGTGATTAGTATCAATTGTCTCAGACAACTTACCTCTATTTCGTCTTCCGGGGACGCGTTCTTGGAGTACTATTTCATCAGTTGGTAGAGAACATATCGGTAATATCATGTTTCTGTGTACTGTTACCTTTTTTGAACGACCATATTCTGGTCTAAGAACATATACAGGTATCTCTGGATCGGGTTGGGATTCTATGTAAGGGTCCCTTTCCCACCTGTTTTCGAGTTTATGCTTACCTTTAAATCCAACCTTTTTCAACAAAACTCGATCATTTTTCTTCAAATTTGAATGCCTAACCTTCAAGTCATATCTCACTTTGTGTCGTCTACTTGCCTTATCAGCTATCTTGGCTGCGGTTTTATAAGCAAACCTCAATCTCTTTTCCAGATTACTTACGTATGTTTGATGGTTTTTCACTGATGAACCAGAGGAAATTCCCAGAAACGCGTCGATGGCCAATCTAGGATGCCAGCCAAACATAAGAAAGTGAGGTGTATAACCAGTACTCTCATGCCTGGTAGCATTGTAAGAATGGACAAGGGGCGCCACATAGGTCTTCCAGTCTGATTTTTTTTTCTTCGTCTAAAGTTCCCAACATACTGAGGAGTGTCTGATTAAAACGCTCACACTGACCGTTACCTTGCGGGTGGTAAGGAGTTGTTCTGGACTTCTTTATGTTAGCTAACTTGCATAACTCACGTATAACTCTAGACTCGAAATTTCGACCCTGATCACTGTGTAATCTTGCCGGAAATGAATAGTGTTGAATAAAATTCTCCCATAAACACTTAGCTGTCGTTTTAGCAGTTTGATTTCGTGTAGGTATCGCTATTGCGTAACGTGTAAAGTGATCAGTGATCACTAAAATGTTCCCATACCCACCTTTTGATTGTTCCAGGGAAAGATAATCCATACATATCAATTCAAGAGGATACGAAGTTTGTATATTTACCAATTCTGCTGACGTCTTGCACTTCGATTTTCTTAATATACAGTTCACACAAGATGCTACCTTGGTTTCTACATCTTTATCTACACCTGGCCAGAAGAATCTTGACTTTACCAAATATAATGTTCTATCTCTACCTTGATGTCCTGAATCATCATGTAAAGCTGTCAGAACTAAATCTCTATAAACTGATGGCAAAACAAGTTGACTTACCTTGTCGTTATAAATACTACTGTGTCTGTATAATATACCGTCTTTAAAATGTAGTCTTTCCCAGTTTCGTAAATATCTACGGACGTCTTCTGGTTCTGAAGATAGTTTCCTTTTGGTAAGCTTATTTCGATCTTTCAGTAGAGCGATAACTCGACGAATTGCAGGATCTGCTTCCTGTTCCTTTAACCAATCAACAGTACTGAGATTTACATCATTTTCATCTATAATATCGACGTGCTTTTGCAACAAAACGGACTCAACACACGGAGAAGAGGTGACTAAACAAGACATACACACCGCTTTAATTGCATCATGGAACATCTGCTTAGTTTCTGGCTGTATGCGAGACAAGGCGTCGGCATCACCGTTCGACTTACCAGTTCTGTATATGAGTTTAAAATTGTAATTGGACAGAGCTGCTACCCACCTATGCCCTGTTGCATCCAGTTTGGCCTTTCCAAAAATGTAGGTCAACGGATTACTGTCTGTTTTTACTTCAAACTTACTGCCATACAAATACTCGTGGAATTTGTCCGTCACTGCCCATTTCAACGCAAGAAACTCACGTTTATGAGCCGGGTAAAGTTTTTCTGCTCCCCGAAGACTTCGACTAGCATAAGAAATCACCCTGTCAATACCTTTTTGTTTCTGATATAATACAACTCCCAAACCATCACCACTAGCATCAATATGTACAGTAAAGGGAAGGGTATAATCAGCATAAGCTAATACAGGTGGTGAGGTTAAAATCTGAATTACCTTGTTCATCGCTTCCTGTTGAACTTCAGTCCATGACCACTTAATCGGCGTCCTTCTCTGTCTTACCTTAGATTTCTTTTTTTTAATGTGTCGAATGACCGACTAATAAATCATTTAAAGGTTTCACAATCTTTGCATAGTCTTTTATAAAGCGTCTATAGTAGGACGTAAATCCCAAGAACTTCCGAAGGTCCTTTACATTCCTAATCTCGGCCAATTTTTCACGGCGGAGATCTTATCAGGGTCTGTTTTGATACCATCCTTCGAAACAATGAACCCAAGATATCTGATCTCAGACTTGAAAAACTCGCACTTTTTACCTTTTAATTTGAGATTTTGTTCTTTTAATTTTTTGAAAACGGACTCTAGTCTTTTAAAATGCTCTTCTTCTGTTTGTGAAAAAATCACGATATCATCAAGGTAAATTAAACATTCTGACAGATGCAACTCACCCATACAGCGCTCCATGAGCCTCTGAAAAGTAGAACACGCATTTACCAATCCGAAGGGTAATCTTACTGCTTCAAAGAACCCTAATGGACCTAAATTGAAAGCAGTCTTGGGTATATCTGCCTCTTTCATACCACATTGCCAATAGGCTGATCTAAGGTCGAGCTTGCTGTAAAACTGGGAACCTGCCAAACAATCAAGTGTATCCGACACCCTAGGTATACTTCGGTTATCACGGATAGTTCTAGAATTCAATTTTCTATAATCAATGCAAAATCGCAAGGACCCGTCGGGCTTTCGTACTAAGACAACATTACTCGAGAACGGACTTGATGATTCTCGTATAGCCCCCGCTTCTAACATCTTCTTATATGTTCCCGGACTTCGTCAAACATACAAGGTGGAATCCTTCTATAAGGTTCTCTAAATGGAGACTCGTCTGTCAACTTAATCTCATGTTCTACTAAAGTAGTATACCCAAGATCAGTCGGTCCAGTAGAGAACACCGACTGCCATCGCAATATCAACTCTTCTAACTTACTTTTTACATTCTCCGCTGTGTGTGATAAATCTATTCCAAGCTTTTCTAAAACTTTACCTTTAGATGTTATCTCTTCCTTCTTTGCCTGTTCTCCTTCAGTATTTGCTAAATCTGCATGCCTTACAACTGTAACTTCATTTAAACCACATAATATAGACTTTGGCTTAACGTATACCACCCTTGCCGTCATATTGAATACCCTAACAGGTATTCTACATTTACCTGTAGAATTCAAATGTACTACTCTGGGACAAATACCAATACTATTGTGACTACCCTCAATACTCTCGGTAACAGCTGACTGTATACCCGTTGGTGATTTGCAAATACCGGACACTGTCCTCACCGACATAGGATTTACCTTAAGGGGCCTCTTGTTAGTAGATTTTACTGTACTAACAATGCAAGCTTCTAAAGCTGAAAATGCCATTTCCCATGCATATGGTAAATCCACCCGTGTCTCACCAGTAGATAGTAATTTCATATACCTAAGTACATTGGTACCAATCACCAATGGAACAAACCTATTATAATATGTTTCAGGTACAACTAGTAACGGAACTTCAATAGACTTGGTGAGAAAACGTGTCTTAACACTTACCTCAACATATCCAGTATAAGGTAAAGATGTACCCTCGGCTACTTTAACTGACAAAATGAACTCATCTAAAGTCTTGACCAATGGAACTGGGTTCAGAAGTTGCAGTGCAGTTTCACTAATGGTAGAAACCATCGAACCACTATCCAGTAATGACTTACATTTCACGTCATTAACATAGACGTATTCTTCATTTGCCTTCCCGACCATTCTGTCTAACAATGACTCATTGTTACTTACATTTTTACTTTTATTTTTACTTCTATGATCTTCTGATATAGGGCCATGTTTAACAAACTTGAGATCTCCAATTTGCCCTGCATTGGAGACTCCTGTCAGTTTAAATTACCTGATGTTGTCTGAGATTGTACTTTATCTATATTCTGTTCACTACCTCGTCCTCGGCCTCGATTTCTATAACCACTGCCACGATTAAAACGTTTTTGATTAGACTCACGGTAAGATTTAGACGAATTCGAACCCATACCCGGTTCTTGTGTTTTTTCTGCGGATGCTTTACTTTCTAATAATTCTAACCTCTTACTCATTTTGTCCATTTTTTTAAGAATATCGTCCAGCTTTACTGAATCAGTCTTGATAGGCTGATGTTGAGCCTTAGTTGTCTTGGAAGAATTAGTCAACTCTAACTCGATTGCTCTGATCTCCTTTCTCAGCTCATCGAAATCAGTAATCGTATCAAATTTATACCTACTAGCATTTTTAAGTAGTGGATCTGAAATCCCTGACCAAAATTTTGACCGTAGCATACTGTTTTTAGCCTCACTGTTAATCTCACCTTTCTGTACAGCCGGCTGTATTATGGATTCTAAAACCATTCCATACTCAGCTACAGACTGGTTTGGTTGTTGTGTTTCCTTGTAAAATTTCCCTAGTAACGCTTCACTAGAAAATACATTACCATAAACCCCTTCTAATTTGTCTACTATCTGCTGAGCTGTACAGTCCTCGGGTAATGATAACAATAAACTACGTGCTTTACCTTTCAATGCCATTCTAAGTCCCCGAGCCACAGAAGCATCGGTAAACCTTTGATCTCGTAATACACAACTGACCTCTAATTTCCAACTCTCAAATGACAAATCACCCTTTTCATCACCAGAAAAATTCGAGAACCTTGGAGTATGAAAAACTCGACTACCGGTAGAATCGGTAACAAATGAACTTCCCTTCATACCAGCAGTATGAATAAAACTAGAACTTCTACCAGGTACGGGAGGAGGTGGTCGAGGTGGGGCAAGCTCAGACTTAACCTTGGGTGTACCATGAACCTGTCCATGCCCTTTCGACACCCTATAATCAGTATGTGTGTGTAAAAACTCTATCATTTTTTCTATGTCAACTTGTGACACCTTTTCGGTTAATTCTGCTTCAGCCTCTAGTTGTCCCTCAATATCCCTAACTACTTCTTTAGCCATAGCCATGATCACTAGTACAATAGTATCACCGATAAATATCAGTAGAATGAAAATTAACCAATATTTTCAGTTAAAAGAACAAACAAAATTATTTACATATGAATAAACAATGAAATGATAATGATGATAATGAAATAATGAATACTCACCGTCACTTGTCAAAAGTAAAACGTCTTATGTACTTGTCAATACTAGAAAGTGCAGGTATTAGTTTATTCTGAAATACAGAATTGACATGTTAATACATTGAAGTATTTTATTAAACATACACTATCTAAAAATTTACAATAAAGTTAACTTGAAATTCAATTAAAGTTCTAATGAATTGATAAATTAATCTTTACTGTTCATCAGTTGTTACGCCCCGTGCGGGATCCGGGTGGCTAAAAGAATAGACCGCAGTCGCGCTAGCTTGTCGTAAAAGGCGACTAAATAGCGCCCAGTACCCTGACCGGCGTGTCAGGTCGGTTTGCCTAAAGACCGACTGGGATGTGTGCCCCAGGTGGTTGAATGGGGTACCCCTGGCAAGCTGGGGTTGTCAGGCCATAATACGGAAAACCTGACCGCAAACCATATTAGTGCACCGTGTTGGGAAAAATGCCACGTTCCTCGCACGTTAAAGAACGCTGCTGTAGTATTCGCTATGAGTAGGGATTTCGATCCCGCTACAGGAGGCTAAATTGCCCGACCCTATCCATCCTCCCATTTGCCAGTGGCAATCTAAAATCCGTTACCCCTATTTTTCCTTGTGTCCCATCCCATTTTCATTCATCATCATTTCATGTTCATTTTATCATCCATTTCATGTTCATCGCCTGAATATAGCTGAAATATTGCTGCTCGGGCGTTAAACACCATTAATCAATCAATCAATCATCAGTTGTTACGAATCAAGTAAAACTGTCTGGACGTTACGGTTGACGGACTTCTGAATGGAACACCTGTCACAGGTAATCAATATCCAATACACAATTCCGATACACTGATAAGCACATCGAGTGTTGAAATATAACAATTCAAATAATGAAAAACGATTCACTTATTGATTTTGCTGAGGAATGCGCTAACACAATAGCAAATAAATCTAAAATTGTGCTCCTCATAGAACACGGGAAATCTTCGAACTTTTTCGTAGAATACATCACCGGTGTATAATATAGATGAAGTCTGGTTTCATCGTTGTTTTCTTTTAACGGTAACAGCAAACTTAACTATTAAATTAATTCTACGTAGATACTTTTCCAATATCAGGCTATATCGACATCAGAGAGGACATCACATCTTGTTGAATGTCGCATAAACTCCGGGATATGGAAAATTATTAAGCCAATGAAGACATATCTCAGTTGGATTTATAATCTCGGTGGAACCTCCATTTTGTCACAGGGCGAAATGACGCTCAAAACATGATTTCAAACCAACTTGTTTATTTCATTTCTCTTTTTACCACTGACTGCAGAAATTTTATATCGACCATTCGGATGGTAGAACTTGACATACAAAAATACTAGTATTGACGATATCGTAATCTCACAACTCGAGTACCACATTTATCTCGATTTTCCACTAGATGTTTTTTTTTTCTTCCTGATTTTTTTTAAGTTGATATGAGGAATGGACCGTCCACCTGTTATTTTGTTAAAATGTACAAACCGGGGTCTACTTACATCTTTTGGTTTACCTATGCCCCAAATGAAGCAACACTACTGCAATCACCATTGTGGTACCATCCAAGTGTTAATGCCGTTTTTCGAACAGTCTCTTACAAGACGACACCGATGATTAAAGATTTTTGAAATTTCAAAAGGTAAATTCAGAAAGTAACAATATCTTTGAATGAACCCAATGCTAAGAAAACGCTTTGACATTCCAACGAGATCTTGTTAGTCAAGTGACGTGGTGGCAGCTGGTGTGGCTATCGGATAAAATTTTAATTGAAGGGTATAAAAAGCCCATTCATGCTGATTTGTTTATCTCTCCTCCCTCTTATGGATACCAAAACTTCCCAAAAAAAATCCATACAAACAGCGTTTTTTCACCAGGCTCGTCTAAATACACCACGAAACCTCTATGTGAACTCCTGACCACTATTTTAAACAGTATTTAAAACTGGGCTTCAAAAATACAGTGACACTTGCTATGCTCCATGAGTGGCAAAAATGAAATGTGAATCCTCAAAAATTCTAAAGACACGATAGACATCTTAACGTCTGGATCTCTTACAAAATGTAACAGCATTAACGCATTTGATTTTTCGACAATCTAAACCAGGCTTAAAGACCTTATAAAATGCTGTTTTTTTTAAGAAAACCCGAATTTTACTATTTATTCAACCAATTAACTGGTTTAGTATTCCCAGGTAGCCGCGTCCAATTTGCCGATTCCCAGTTTGCCTATTTACAAATATTTGATAATTTAAGAATAATCTATAAGTTATAATTGTAAAAGATCCCCAAAAAGTATTTGTGAGCACATAATTTTTTCCTAAGTATCCATAATTGTTGGTGAGTGCAGTGACTTATATCAACTTGATTTTTCTTAATAAATAATTATCAGCTTATCGTATTGATTTAAAACAAGTCAATAGAGCTTATATTATGTATAATGTTATTGCATAATCGACTACTGGGACAATACTGGGAGGGTTCCCAGTGCGTCCCCGGGTGGCGGATATGGGAGACCCTCTCGTTGGGGGGTTGTCAGGTCATAATACGGAAAGCCTGACCGAGGACCGTAGTGGGTAACGTGTTTGGAGAGTGCCACGCTCCTTGCACGATAAAGACCCCTTTTGTAGATTTCGAAAAAGAGTAGGCTCATTGTAGCCGCTACAAAAGGCTAAATTTTCCGACCCTACCCAAAACTTCATACTTTTCCAGTGCCAGTCAAAATTGTATTCCCTGTGACCCATTCCATCCCTATTTTCCGTTGATTTATTGTTTGTTAACTTGTTCCCGTCCTGAATATAGCTGAAATACTGCTCGCTGGACGTAAAGAAGACATCCAATCAATCATAATCGACTATAAATAAAGCTTATTTGATTTGATTTGTATTGTCTCAAGCTGATAATTTATAAGTAAAATTCTTTTTATGTCAATTAAATGATTTGAATTATTTAATTAATATAATTCATTTGCATAAATTCCCAATCCACACATTATTCTCGATAAAATTCTTCCTTCGGCTTGTTGATTGTTCTTAATTGGTTGAATAACAGGGAAGCGGCAAATAGGACGCGGCAATCTGCGTGGGAATCGGCAAATTGGGAATCGGTAAATTGGAATGCACCCGACATAACTTACCTCGTCATCAATGAATCTAAATTAAATAATAAATATACTGAAGACCTATCTGTCAAATGTTAGATTTGTTTATCGACAACATATGTGTCATATTTGGTGGACATGTTTTTCAACTGACTGTTGGTATTCCAATGAGTACTAATTGTACTCCTCTCTTCGTTGACCTGTTGGTCGACTCTTATGAGGCTAAGTTCATAGAAAGCCTGCCGAGGAAGGAAGAAAAGACAATGACCCACAACCCAGCCCTTTATGTTCACATTCCGCTATATCAAGCGATTCCCTAGGGACCTCCCATAGTTCAAATTGATGGTGACTTGTGAGGTTATACACAGGAAGCGTGACTGGACCATAGTATGTAGCATGTTTAGTGAGTGTCACTCGACTTGGACAATAACGACCACTCGTGTGTATTCGAAAAAAGTAGGCGACTTTAGTCGACGCAAATAGCTGAATCCACGTCTCTAATCTCTGCATACTCTATCAGTCCATCAATCTAATTGAATGTTTTCTGTATACACTTTTTATGTTTATGATAAATTGTTTCGTATCTCGGCTAGGTACTAATATGCCATTATTAAAATCTAATTAAACTCCAGGAGTGGCAAAAATGAAATGTGAATCCTGAAAAATTCTAAAGACACGATAGACATCTTAACGTCTGGATCTCGTACAAAATGTAACAGCATTAAAACCTTTGATTTTTCAACCCTCTATACTACCATCCCACATATGAAGCTTAAAACCAGGCTTAAAGATCTTATTAAACGCTGTTTGTTTTAAAAGAAAACCCGAATGAGCAGATATAAATATCTTGTATTTAGCCATGACATGACGTTTACTATTTATTCAACCAATTAACTGGTTTGCCGATTCCCAGTTTGCCTATTTACAAATATTTGACCATTTAAGAATAATCTATAAGTTATAATTGTAAAAGATCCCCAAAAAGTATTTGTGAGCACATAATTTTTTCCTAAGCATCCATAATTGTTGCTGAGTTCAGTGACTTATATCAACTTGATATTTCTCAATCAAAAATTATCAGCTTATCGTTTTGATTTAAAACATGTCAATAGAGCTTATATGTATAATGTTATTGCATAACGACTATAAATAAAGCTTATTAGATTTGATTTGTATTGTCTCAAGCTGATAATTTATAAGTAAAAAATTTTGATGTCAATTAAATGATTTGAATTATTTAATTAATATAATTAATTTGCATAAATTCCCAAACCACACATAATTCTCGATAAAATTCTTCATTCAGCTTGTTGATTGTTCTTAATTGGTTGAATAACAGGGAATCGGCAAATAGGACGCGGCAATCTGCATGGGAATCGGCAAATTGGGAATCGGTAAATTGGAATGCACCCGACATAACTTACCTCGTCATCAATGAATCTAAATCAAATAATAAATATGCTGAAGACCTATCTGCCAAATGTTATATTTGTTTATCGACAACATATGTGTCATATTTGGTGGACATGTTTTTCAACAGACTGTTGGTATTCCAATGAGTACTAATTGTACTCCTCTCTTCGCTGACCTGTTGGTCGACTCTTATGAGGCTAAGCCTGCCGAGGAAGGAAGAAAAGACAATGACCCACAACCCAGCCCTTTATGTTCATATTCCGCTATATCAAGCGATTTCCTAGGGACGCCCCATAGTTTAAATTGAGGGTGACTTGTGAGGTTATACACAGGAAGCGTGACTGGACCATAGTATGTAGCATGTTTAGTGAGTGTCACTCGACTTGGACAATAACGACCACTCGTGTTTATTCGAAAAAAGTGGTGTTAAACAACATTAATACTTACAAATAAACGTATTTCTTATACTTCGGTACTACACATGTAAGATGTATTGTATGGTCACCACTTGTTGGGATACCGGAAATCTATATATAATTTACTGAGCGGAAGAATAAATACGTATTCATATTAATCTAAATGACCTCGACCTTTGACCTCAGTTCTTGATATCACTCTATCATATGCTTAATATGTACCCTTAATGGAAATACGTTACAAAAATCGTCAAACGTCACAGTCTATTATAATTTTGAGTCGAGTTTGTCTGGTTTAATTTAACTGTAGAGTTTGTAAATATATACGATTCAGAATTTGGTTTCATAATATGACACAGTGTGACATACAGTAACTTCCAGGGCAACCCATAATACACGTACTACAAAGACACATACATGTAATAACATCCATCGACAGGCCACACCCATAATACACATAACACTGTGACACACAGTAACATTCACTGACAGGCCAAACCCATAATACACATAACTCTGTGACAGACAGTAACATCCACTGACAGGCCAAACCTATAATACACATAACACTGTGACAGACAGTAACATCCACTGACAGGCCAAACCTATAATAGACACTACACTGTGACAGACAGTAACATCCACTGACAGGCCAAACCGCGCGCCATAATACACATATCTCTGTGACACACAGTAACATCCACTGACAGGCCTAACCCATAATAGACACTACACTGTGACAGACAGTTACATCCACTGACAGGCCAAACCCATAATACACATAACTCTGTGACAGACAGTAACATCCACTGACAGGCCAAACCCATAATACACATAACTCTGTGACAGACAGTAACATCCACTGACAGGCCTAACCCATAATAGACACTACACTGTGACAGACAGTAACATCCACTGACAGGCCAAACCCACAATACACATAACTCTGTGGCAGACAGTAACATCCACTGACAGGCCAAACCCATAATACACATAACTCTGTGACACACAGTAACATCCACTGACAGGCCTAACCCATAATAGACACTACACTGTGACAGACAGTAACATCCACTGACAGGCCAAACCCATAATACACATAACTCTGTGACAGACAGTAACATCCACTGACAGGCCAAACCCATAATACACATAACTCTGTGACACACAGTAACATCCACTGACAGGCCAAACCCATAATACACATAACTCTGTGACACACAGTAACATCCACTGACAGGCCTAACCCATAATAGACACTACACTGGGACAGACAGTAACATCCACTGACAGGCCAAACCCATAATACACATAACTCTGTGACAGACAGTAACATCCACTGACAGGCCAAACCCATAATACACATAACTCTGTGACAGACAGTAACATCCACTGACAGGCCTAACCCATAATAGACACTACACTGTGACAGACAGTAACATCCACTGACAGGCCAAACCCACAATACACATAACTCTGTGACAGACAGTAACATCCACTGACAGGCCAAACCCATAATACACATAACTCTGTGACACACAGTAACATCCACTGACAGGCCAAACCTATAATACACATAACTCTGTGACACACAGTAACATCCACTGACAGGCCTAACCCATAATAGACACTACACTGTGACAGACAGTAACATCCACTGACAGGCCAAACCAATAATACACATAACTCTGTGACACACAGTAACATCCACTGACAGGCAAAACCTATAATACACATAACTCTGTGACACACAGTAACATCCACTCACAGGCAAAACCTATAATAGACACTACACTGTGACACACAGTAACATCCACTGACAGGCAAAACCTATAATACACATACATGTAAATCTGTGACAGACAGTAACATCCACTGACAGGCAAAACCTATAATACACATAACTCTGTGACACACAGTAACATCCACTCACAGGCAAAACCTATAATAGACACTACACTGTGACACACAGTAACATCCACTGACAGGCAAAACCTATAATACACATACATGTAACTCTGTGACAGACAGTAACATCCACTGACAGGCAAAACCTATAAAACACATAACTCTGTGACACACAGTAACATCCACTGACAGGCAAAACCTATAATAGACACTACACTGTGACACACAGTAACATCCACTGACAGGCAAAACCTATAATACACATACATGTAACTCTGTGACAGACAGTAACATCCACTGACAGCCAAAACCTATAATACGCATAACTCTGTGACACACAGTAACATCCACTGACAGGCAAAACCTATAATAGACACTACACTGTGACACACAGTAACATCCACCGACAGGCAAAACCTATAATACGCATAACTCTGTGACACACAGTAACATCCACTGACAGGCAAAACCTATAATAGACACTACACAGTGACACACAGTAACATCCACCGACAGGCAAAACCTATAATACGCATAACTCTGTGACACACAGTAACATCCACTGACAGGCAAAACCCATAATAGACACTACACTGTGACAGACAGTAACATCCACTGACAGGCCAAACCCATAATACACATAACTCTGTGACACACAGTAACATCCACTGACAGGCCAAACCCATAATAGACACTACACTGTGACAGACAATAACATCCACTGACAGGCCAAACCCATAATAGACACTACACTGTGACAGACAGTAACATCCAATGACAGGCCAAACCCATAATAGACACTACACTGTAACAGACAGTAACATCCACTGACAGGCCAAACCCATAATAGACAGTACACTGTGACACACAGTAACATCCACCGACAGGCAAAACCTATAATACACATAACTCTGTGACACACAGTAACATCCACTGACAGGCCAAACCCATAATAGACACTACACTGTGACACACAGTAACATCCACTGACAGGCCAAACCCATAATAGACACTACACTGTGACAGACAGTTACATCCACTGACAGGCCAAACCCATAATAGACACTACACTGTGACAGACAGTAACATCCACTGACAGGCCAAACCCATAATACACATAACTCTGTGACAGACAGTAACATCCACTGACAGGCCTAACCCATAATAGACACTACACTGTGACAGACAGTAACATCCACTGACAGGCCAAACCCACAATACACATAACTCTGTGACAGACAGTAACATCCACTGACAGGCCAAACCCATAATACACATAACTCTGTGACAGACAGTAACATCCACTGACAGGTCAAACCCATAATACACATAACTCTGTGACACACAGTAACATCCACTGACAGGCCAAACCCATAATACACATAACTCTGTGACAGACAGTAACATCCACTGACAGGCCTAACCCATAATAGACACTACACTGTGACAGACAGTAACATCCACTGACAGGCAAAACCTATAATACACATAACTCTGTGACACACAGTAACATCAACTGACAGGCCTAACCCATAATAGACACTACACTGTGACAGACAGTAACATCCACTGACAGGCCAAACCTATAATAGACACTACACTGTGACACACAGTAACATCCACTGACAGGCCTAACCCATAATAGACACTACACTGTGACAGACAGTAACATCCACTGACAGTCCAAACCAATAATACACATAACTATGTGACACACAGTAACATCCACTGACAGGCAAAACCTATAATACACATAACTCTGTGACACACAGTAACATCCACTGACAGGCAAAACCTATAATAGACACTACACTGTGACACACAGTAACATCCACTGACAGGCAAAACCTATAATACACATACATGTAACTCTGTGACAGACAGTAACATCCACTGACAGGCAAAACCTATAATACACATAACTCTGTGACACACAGTAACATCCACTGACAGGCAAAACCTATAATAGACACTACACTGTGACACACAGTAACATCCACCGACAGGCAAAACCTATAATACACATACATGTAACTCTGTGACAGACAGTAACATCCACTGACAGGCAAAACCTATAATACGCATAACTCTGTGACACACAGTAACATCCACTGACAGGCAAAACCTATAATAGACACTACACTGTGACACACAGTAACATCCACCGACAGGCAAAACCTATAATACGCATAACTCTGTGACACACAGTAACATCCACTGACAGGCAAAACCTATAATAAACACTACACTGTGACACACAGTAACATCCACCGACAGGCAAAACCTATAATACACATAACTCTGTGACACACAGTAACATCCACTGACAGGCCAAACCCATAATAGACACTACACTGTGACAGACAGTAACATCCACTGACAGGCCAAACCCATAATACACATAACTCTGTGACACACAGTAACATCCACTGACAGGCCAAACCCATAATAGACACTACACTGTGACAGACAGTAACATCCACTGACAGGCCAAACCCATAATAGACACTACACTGTGACAGACAGTAACATCCACTGACAGGCCAAACCCATAATAGACACTACACTGTGACAGACAGTAACATCCACTGACAGGCCAAACCAATAATACACATAACTCTGTGACACACAGTAACATCCACTGACAGGCAAAACCTATAATAGACACTACACTGTGACACACAGTAACATCCACTGACAGGCAAAACCTATAATAGACACTACACTGTGACACACAGTAACATCCACTGACAGGCAAAACCTATAATGCACATACATGTAACTCTGTGACAGACAGTAACATCCACTGACAGGCAAAACCTATAATACACATAACTCTGTGACACACAGTAACATCCACTGACAGGCAAAACCTATAATAGACACTACACTGTGACACACAGCAACATCCACCGACAGGCAAAACCTATAATACACATACATGTAACTCTGTGACAGACAGTAACATCCACTGACAGGCAAAACCTATAATACGCATAACTCTGTGACACACAGTAACATCCACTGACAGGCAAAACCTAAAATAGACACTACACTGTGACACACAGTAACATCCACCGACAGGCAAAACCTATAATACGCATAACTCTGTGACACACAGTAACATCCACTGACAGGCAAAACCTATAATAAACACTACACTGTGACACACAGTAACATCCACCGACAGGCAAAACCTATAATACACATAACTCTGTGACACACAGTATCTGTATCTGTATCTGTAGAGGTACTGGGCTGTACTTCACTACTGAATATAGTGCCCAGTAACATCCACTGACAGGCCAAACCCATAATAGACACTACACTGTGACAGACAGTAACATCCACTGACAGGCCAAACCCATAATACACATAACTCTGTGACACACAGTAACATCCACTGACAGGCCAAACCCATAATAGACACTACACTGTGACAGACAGTAACATCCACTGACAGGCCAAACCCATAATAGACACTACACTGTGACAGACAGTAACATCCACTGACAGGCCAAACCCATAATAGACACTACACTGTGACAGACAGTAACATCCACTGACAGGCCAAACCCATAATAGACACTACACTGTGACACACAGTAACATCCACCGACAGGCAAAACCTATAATACACATAACTCTGTGACACACAGTAACATCCACTGACAGGCCAAACCCATAATAGACACTACACTGTGACACACAGTAACATCCACTGACAGGCCAAACCCATAATAGACACTACACTGTGACAGACAGTTACATCCACTGACAGGCCAAACCCATAATAGACACTACACTGTGACAGACAGTAACATCCACCGACAGGCAAAACCTATAATACGCATAACTCTGTGACACACAGTAACATCCACTGACAGGCAAAACCTATAATAAACACTACACTGTGACACACAGTAACATCCACCGACAGGCAAAACCTATAATACACATAACTCTGTGACACACAGTAACATCCACTGACAGGCCAAACCCATAATAGACACTACACTGTGACAGACAGTAACATCCACTGACAGGCCAAACCCATAATACACATAACTCTGTGACACACAGTAACATCCACTGACAGGCCAAACCCATAATAGACACTACACTGTGACAGACAGTAACATCCACTGACAGGCCAAACCCATAATAGACACTACACTGTGACAGACAGTAACATCCACTGACAGGCCAAACCCATAATAGACACTACACTGTGACAGACAGTAACATCCACTGACAGGCCAAACCCATAATAGACACTACACTGTGACACACAGTAACATCCACCGACAGGCAAAACCTATAATACACATAACTCTGTGACACACAGTAACATCCACTGACAGGCCAAACCCATAATAGACACTACACTGTGACACACAGTAACATCCACTGACAGGCCAAACCCATAATAGACACTACACTGTGACAGACAGTTACATCCACTGACAGGCCAAACCCATAATAGACACTACACTGTGACAGACAGTAACATCCACTGACAGGCCAAACCCATAATACACATAACTCTGTGACAGACAGTAACATCCACTGACAGGCCTAACCCGTAATAGACACTACACTGTGACAGACAGTAACATCCACTGACAGGCCAAACCCACAATACACATAACTCTGTGACAGACAGTAACATCCACTGACAGGCCAAACCCATAATACACATAACTCTGTGACAGACAGTAACATCCACTGACAGGCCAAACCCATAATACACATAACTCTGTGACACACAGTAACATCCACTGACAGGCCAAACCCATAATACACATAACTCTGTGACAGACAGTAACATCCACTGACAGGCCTAACCCATAATAGACACTACACTGTGACAGACAGTAACATCCACTGACAGGCCAAACCCACAATACACATAACTCTGTGACAGACAGTAACATCCACTGACAGGCCAAACCCATAATACACATAACTCTGTGACAGACAGTAACATCCACTGACAGGCCTAAACCATAATAGACACTACACTGTGACAGACAGTAACATCCACTGACAGGCCAAACCCACAATACACATAACTCTGTGACAGACAGCAACATCCACTGACAGGCCAAACCCATAATACACATAACTCTGTGACACACAGTAACATCCACTGACAGGCAAAACCTATAATACACATAACTCTGTGACACACAGTAACATCCACTGACAGGCCTAACCCATAATAGACACTACACTGTGACAGACAGTAACATCCACTGACAGGCCAAACCTATAATACACATAACTCTGTGACACACAGTAACATCCACTGACAGGCCTAACCCATAATAGACACTACACTGTGACACACAGTAACATCCACTGACAGGCAAAACCTATAATACACATACATGTAACTCTGTGACAGACAGTAACATCCACTGACAGGCCAAACCCATAATACACATAACTCTGTGACACACAGTAACATCCACTGACAGGCCAAACCCATAATAGACACTACACTGTGACAGACAGTAACATCCACTGACAGGCCAAACCTATAATACACATAACTCTGTGACACACAGTAACATCCACTGACAGGCCAAACCCATAATAGACACTACACTGTGACACACAGTAACATCCACTGACAGGCCAAACCCATAATACACATAACTCTGTGACACACAGTAACATCCACTGACAGGCCTAACCCATAATAGACACTACACTGTGACACACAGTAACATCCACTGACAGGCCAAACCCATAATACACATAACTCTGTGACACACAGTAACATCCACTGACAGGCCTAACCCATAATAGACACTACACTGTGACAGACAGTAACATTCACTGACAGGCCAAACCCATAATACACATAACTCTGTGACACACAGTAACATCCACTGACAGGCCAAACCTATAATACACATGACACTGTGACAGACAGTAACATCGAATAATGTATTGATTTCTGCAACGGTAATTGCTGCTAGAATCACTGTCCGTTATGTCTAACAAAAGTTTGTAAACCATCTGTCACGAGAAAATTGAAAGGAAAAATAGTGTCAGACAATCGAACGGTAAATAAATATACATGTCAAAACTATTACCATATTTACCATGTAGTAGTTTATTATCGGAGTTTTATACAAAGCAAACTTCTAGATTTTTACTAGTATGTTACGCGATGTAGCATTGTGACATAAAACGTGTCTGCTGACAATTAATGTTTATTTAAACACAACGTATGCTATCACAAAACAGAATACTAGTATCACATTTGTATTTCTGCTAATATCAATTTTGCATAAGTGACCACAGCAATGTGGACAATTGTTATCTATTGTTTGTTTTCCGTTATACCCCTACCAGAATATTGTTTTTGTTTGTTTCCCTAATAACCAATTTTGTCTTTATCTTCGATGTAACGGATAATCTTGTCCGACAGGAGTACTTTCTTTCAGTGATATAGTTATGGTCTAAGTTTACTGTCCTCTTAGGTTTTTGTATGTCAACGCCGGATTTGGTATTACGTTTTGAAATTTTGGTTATGATTGTAATATTGTTTGGGTGTGAGCGCCACTGATGAGGCTTGATTAGACGAAAAAATCGTCTGGCGTAGTAAATTCTATTAATCTTGTATCGTTGATGAAATTTATCTTTTCACTGCTTCTGACGTTCTGGACATTCGGAATCATATATATTTACAAACTTACTCTTAATTATTTATAATTTAGGGTATTATATGTATATAAATTGTGTTTTGTAATTTCATTTTAAACATTTTAGCACAATTATTTTTACTTTCCTGTATCTTTTAGCGTGTTGAGCTATGATAACTCTAGTACTTTACTGGCTTTCAATTGCAATTCCAGTTATTGTGCAACTTTCGCCAATGCCGTTCACGAGGAAAACAGTAAAACAGGTTCTATTGTAGCACGATTCAAAACAAGCGTTTCTATTAACGATATGACTATGGGCAATTTTTTAATTATGTAAAGGGGGAAGAATGGAATAAGTTATTTTGACAGGGTCAAGCTTTTGTGGCTTTTTAGTATACATCAAAATTACACGCAGGTTTACCTTGTGTATGAGCCAATTGGAATCTTAAGGTAAAGGAAACTAAGTCACCTAATTCATGATAGCGATCGAAATTTTTTTATCTGTGTGATGACTTTAATCTTGACACCTAATTCATGATAGCGATCGAAATTTTTTTCTCTGTGTGATGACTTTAATCTTGACATTGTGAACCCTTAATTAAGTTGATTTTCTGTCAGCCGCTAGACCCTCTTTCTAGGAAATCTGCATAGGAAATTTAGGCACTTGAATAGATGCAAACTATAAGCCATAATTAATACACGTACAGTAAATTACTTCACGTCTAAGTTAAATGCACAGATTGACCTTGTACGCCATGTAACAATACAATAAAGAGAATAAAAAGAAGACAACGGATTGTCATATAGTTACAATCAAGAAAAGATTACTGATTGTCATATAGTTACAATCAAGAAAAGATTACTGATTGTCATATAGTTACAATCAAGAAAAGATTACTGATTGTCATATAGTTACAATCAAAAAAGATTACTGATTGTCATGTAGTTACAATCAAGAAAAGATTATTGATTGTCATATAGTTACAATCAAGAAAAGATTACTGATTGTCATATAGTTACAATCAAGAAAAGATTACTAATTGTCATATAGTAACAATCAAGAAAAGATTACTGATTGTCATGTAGTTACAATCAAGAAAAGATTATTAATTGTCATATAGTTACAATCAAGAAAAGATTACTGATTGTCATATAGTTACAATCAAGAAAAGATTACTGATTGTCATGTAGTTACAATCAAGAAAAGATTATTAATTGTCATATAGTTACAATCAAGAAAAGATTACTGATTGTCATATAGTTACAATCAAGAAAAGATTACTGATTGTCATATACATGTAGTTACAATCAAGAAAAGATTACTAATTGTCATATAGTTACAATCAAGAAAAGATTACTGATTGTCATGTAGTTACAATCAAGAAAAGATTATTAATTGTCATATAGTTACAATCAAGAAAAGATTACTGATTGTCATATAGTTACAATCAAGAAAAGATTACTGATTGTCATGTAGTTACAATCAAGAAAAGATTATTAATTGTCATATAGTTACAATCAAGAAAAGATTACTGATTGTCATATAGTTACAATCAAGAAAAGATTACTAATTGTCATATAGTTACAATCAAGAAAAGATTACTGATTGTCATGTAGTTACAATCAAGAAAAGATTATTAATTGTCATATAGTTACAATCAAGAAAAGATTACTGATTGTCATATAGTTACAATCAAGAAAAGATTACTGATTGTCATGTAGTTACAATCAAGAAAAGATTATTAATTGTCATATAGTTACAATCAAGAAAAGATTACTGATTGTCATATAGTTACAATCAAGAAAAGATTACTGATATCATATAGTTACAATCAAGAAAAGATTACTGATTGTCATGTAGTTACAATCAAGAAAAGATTACTGATATCATATAGTTACAATCAAGAAAAGATTACTGATTGTCATATAGTTACAATCAAGAAAAGATTACTGATATCATATAGTTACAATCAAGAAAAGATTACTGATTGTCATGTAGTTACAATCAAGAAAAGATTATTAATTGTCATATAGTTACAATCAAGAAAAGATTACTGATTGTCATATAGTTACAATCAAGAAAAGATTACTGATTGTCATGTAGTTACAATCAAGAAAAGATTATTAATTGTCATATAGTTACAATCAAGAAAAGATTACTGATTGTCATATAGTTACAATCAAGAAAAGATTACTGATATCATATAGTTACAATCAAGAAAAAATTACTGATTGTCATATAATTAGAAATGAAGTGAGATTCATGGCAGATGGAAAGGCATCGTAATCATATAACCTCATTCACAGAAATAAACAAGTTGTATATTGTAAAACCACAGTACACAGTTTATTGTTGTCTTAGATAAGATGATTAACCGACGAATGCAGGAAGTTCGTGATTGGTATCTATATCTGGCTGCTGTGTGGTTTGTAGTCCTCCCCAGTTCTGGTTTCCTCCTCCATTGTTTGTGTGTGTACTTGTTGATGCTGTAGTCGTAGTAGCTTGTGTTATGCTTTAATTAGAAATGAAAATCTACATATTATCTCCACTTTGTTTGATATGCTGCAAGAACTTACTAGGCACTGACATTGAGGAGAAAGGGGTAATGTGGCTACGTTCTATCTATAACATAAAACCTCCCATTTCACATTTGTATTTATCATTTTTATCGGTCTTTAAGATTTTTTTATTATTATCTGAAATGCGAGGTTTTATCTGTCAGTTGAATTTTCTCGGAGCAAAATTTTGTTAGAAGTTCTGTATATTTTAACATGTGAAATATAATGAAACTAACATAAACACAAAGTCTATACGTGTTTTCAATAAATTAAACTATGTTCAATTAAGTAATCCATGTTTGAAATATCGAGGCGAAAATTAATGGGAGTTGACATTTTGAATTTAACGGTAATTCAAAATTACACAATCAAGTTACATTTAATGGCGGAACGAATACTATTTGTCTTAACCAAATGAAAAATTCGTTTCGTCAAAAATAAATCCATAAGATAGTTTTAAATGGGGTCGGCCATTCACTGTAATGGGAGTGAAGGGGTATCTTAAATAAAGCTTCAAGCAGGACTTTCAACATCCTCGATATATTAAGGTAAGACAATTTTTATACAATTTATACATTTTTCTTTTAGTTTAGCGTAGTTTGAATGAGTGTCCAAACGTTCATATCAAACTTAACTTAAACAATCCGCACGATTTTCTTGCGTTTAACGATAAAACCTCGCATTTCACTAAAAACATAAAATATCAATATCCGATAAAAAATGTTGAAAATAAACATGAGAGGATTTATTAATGGAACTATTCTTCAGGATGGAACCAAAACGACTTCTGAAGGTAGCTTTAATTAATATGGACCCCACCTCGAAGGAGAAAACATGGAAGGCCGAAAACAATATGGCGAAGGACAGTGGTGGCAGAGCTGAAAGATGGAGGTTTAACATGGGGAGAGGCACAAAAATTAACCCAAGTAGAGGGAAACGATTGCGAGCTCATGTCTCTCGCCAGAGTCGAAGAGGATTGTGTAATTTGTTTGATATAAATACACGATAACCTTTTAAATAGTAATGTGCCTTTAATTTTTTTGTTTATATTTTAGGATTGAAATCCATAATGTTTTCATTCACTTGAAGAATTGAAACAACTTATTATATGATTAAATGACTGAACAGCAGAATCAAACTTTCACTAAAGAAAAACAAAAGATAAAAAATTTTATAAATAATCACACGCGCATTACTGATGATGGAACAGAAACAAGACATCATTTATTGGTCGCGTGTAATTGAATTGCTGTAGAGGGTTTTTCAAATATGGTTATTTGGTCACCGATCAATCATTTTTAAGAAACATCTATTTATATCTGTGCAGTAATTTTGCAACAGTTAATTAGATTTATATATGGACATATTTGGTTGATGTAGTTGTCTTTTTCATAGTATTGTTGTTGGCTAGTTTTATAATAATTTTTCATGTTTACAGTAAAAATTTGAGTTGTTTGTTTACTATTAATTAAGTGCGCGTCAACACTGAGATTGCGGGTTCGAGCTTTACTGCGAGTAGGGTGTGCAAGACTCTAAACTTAATGATTGCCAGTTTTGCTGCCGAATGTTGGGAATTTTCACCAAGTAATCCGGCTTCCTCTGATAATAAAAACTGATCGCCAAGATATAGCTGAAAAAATTTAAATTGACAAACATAATACATTTGTGTACTATAAGTCGATATGCTGTTATTGACCCTGTTTTCTAGGTATACTTCCGCAGTTAAACTAAATAATAATGTTTCATTTGTACTGTTTCCGATTGCTTTATTTTATTTTACTCACCTTTTTTCACAAATGAAAAAATGTTGACTGTCGCAACTTTCGTCTTTGAATTTATTCAAAGTAAGTTTCCCTACTACTAAACAATTAGCTGAAGGATTGTGGTTTTGAGTGGCATGTTCCCACCACGTCTGGTTGGTAAAACTATCGTTAGAGCTGGACCATATCCAATCACCTTCCGTATATTGGTCCGTACCTCCCAGCCAAAATAATTCGTTTCCGAAGATCTCTAAAAAAGTTGATCACTCTTTAAAATATTTAAATTATTTATTGTTTGCAATAATATATGTAAACATATTATAAATAAGTTAACCGCAGAGATCTGACCTACCTCCCTTGTCATTACTAACAGAAAATGTATATCTTTCACTCACTCTTACCATTGTAGTAAGCGGTCAAATCGTACAACTTACAAAACAACGGTCTGTTTAAAATAAACAACAGTCGACTTGTGGCAGTTTTAAAGTCCGAAAACTAATGCATGTGTTTAGACGTAAACAACACGGCCTACACCAACAATCTAATACCCGTGGTCAGACGTAAACAACACGGCCTACACCAACAACCTAATGCCCGTGGTCGGACGTAAACAACGCGGCCTAAACCAACAACCTAATTCCCGTGGTCGGACGGTAAACAACATGTCCTAGGCCGACAACCTAGTGCCCGTGGTCGGACGGTAAACTACACGTCCCACATCAATAACCTAATGCCCGAAGTCGGACGGTAAAACACGTCATACGAGAACAACCTTGTGCCCTTTGTCGGACGATAAACAACATGTCCTACGCCAACAACCTTAAGCCTTGAGTCGGACGGTAAACAACTATTTATAGGTTAACATGTTTAAATCTAATTAACTCGTCAACAATAAATGTGTAAATACTAAATACAACTGATGAGACACTTACTTAAACATCTGGCTGAGATATCTGTAAGTACAGCTGATGAGACACTTATTTTCAAACGTCTGGCTGAGATACCTGTAAGTACAACTGATGAGACACTTACTTTTAAACGTCTGGCTGAGATATATGTAAGTACCACTGATGATACACTTACTTTTAAGCGTCTGACTATCTGTAAGTACAACTGATGAGAAACTTACTTTCAAGCGTCTGCTGAGATATATGTAAGTACAACTGATGATACACTTACTTTTAAGCGTCTGACTATCTGTAAGTACAACTGATGAGAAACTTACTTTCAAGCGTCTGCTGAGATATATGTAAGAACAACTGATGATACACTTACTTTCAAACGTCTGGCTATCTATAAGTACAACTGATGATACACTTACTTTTAAGCGTCTGACTATCTGTAAGTACAACTGATGAGAAACTTACTTTCAAGCGTCTGCTGAGATATATGCAAGTACAACTGATGAAACACTTACTTTCAAACGTCTGGCTGAGATATATGTAAGTACATCTGATGAGACACTTACTTTCAAACGTCTGGCTATCTGAAAGTTCAACTGATGAGACACTTACTTTCAAACGTCTGGGTGAGATACTGATGAGACACTTACTTTCAAACGTCTGGGTGAGATACTGATGAGACACTTACTTTCAAACGTCTGGCTGAGATATCCGTCTATAAATGTTTGTAATTCTGTGGTTATAGCTTCTGCTAGTTGTCCTCCAAAAGTTGGAGTCTGGCAAATATCCTTAAAGACGAAAGATGCAAATAACACCACTAACAATAAACTATTTAAGGTGTACAGGGCGGATCCAGAAAAATTGGGCTGGGGGGGGGGGGGGGTCAAATTCGGCAAAACCGCCATTTGCTGTCCGAAACATATTAGATCATGAATACAAATATTATAAAATAACAGATTTTGATAAATTATAAGTAAATTTCTTTCCTAAAGTTATTGTTTTGTTACACCGTCTGCATTCATGGTATAATTTTGTTTGGAAGCGACATTGTCTAGTCTCACGAATTAACACTCGATGTCTATACTTTTTATTTTGTTCTGTATATGTCTCACACAGGTGTGGAATCGATTCTTCATAAAAGAAAACGTGAAATTGCAGTAGGAACAATTGTATTCTTCAACTTTTATGATATTTGAAACAAAAATTAAGGGAAATCGCCATGTTGCAGTTTCTTGATATGAACAGCAATATGCCTTTTTGGCGAAAAAAAGGGCATTGTAAACGATCTTCAATTTTATTTTACGTGAAATTTTTTTTTATCAATATCTGTTAGGCTGTGTTTTTTTTAAATTTTATTTTACGTGAAATTTTTTTTTATCAATATCTGTTAGGCTGTGTTTTTTTTTAAATTGTGCCATAGAAATAATTAAGACCAACTAACTGAACAATTTCACATAGTTTCGAGTATAATACCATATGCCCATGCCATGACCGCTTTTCTGGTTTTCTTATCCGTATTAAACACAATGCGTTAAGCTCTTAAGCTCTCCGATTCTTTTAAAATGCCACTTAGCGTTTGTTTTTGATAGTATCATTTTAGGCGAAATTCTGTACTTGTTAGCATTTATCGACTGGTATTGATGTATCATCTCCTTTAAATTGTAAAATGTATAAGACATTTTAAAATTATACAATGTATATGTAATTTTTCAAATATATGCCATTTTTTCTTTAAAATATCATTTCAGAAAGTTACTAATACCAGTGCAAATTGTAAAAACTTACTTTTTCTGAAATAACCTACCCGGTAGCAATGATTATTGTATACTAAGTTTGCTCTGATTTATAAACGGAACAACATAAAATCGACAAATACAACCGTTGGTTCATTCAAAATAGATTGATATAAGAATAAAAAAACGCTTTTTACCATACACGTGGTCAAAATTGCCGACGGTTGTATATCGTATCCGACGGGCTTGAAAAAATGATACGGATCTGTTCTACGGTGTGTGAAATGTCGGAATTCCAATGGGTACAAACTGTGCACCACTCCTTGCCGATTTGTTCATGTAAACTATTCTTATGAAACGGAATTTCTTCGACGTCTTATTATAAACAAGAAGACAGCAGAAGATAGGTCCTTTAATTTTATATATAGAAATATATTGATAATGTCCTTTCAATTAACAACCCTCAATTTGCTGAGTGTCTTCCGTTAAAATATCCTTCTGAACTAAAAATTAAAGAAACCACAGAGACAGCTTCATCTACATCATTTTTAGACTAGTCTTATACCTTGAATATGACACTAACGGTCATCTTAGCACAAGAAGTTACGACAAACGAATCGATTTTAATTTCAAAATTATAAATTTTCCTTATGCAGCAATATTCCAGCTTCTATTGCATACTGTGTCTATATTTCTCAATTGATCAGGTTTCAACTAACCAATTCACAATCTACAGTAATGGACGAGGGAGGTTAGGCATGCCATAAAACCTTGTTTATCCCACTATTTCTTTTGAAATGCTTGTACCAAGTCATAATCATTGCTGTAGTTGCTTTATGTTCGTTGTTGGTTCTGGAGTTTGCCGGTGACTGATTTTTGACAGTTTCATCGGTGTTCTGTATTTTGTTATAACCTTCTTCGAAATGAACCCTAGCTGTGACGATTAACGAATAAAATAATTTCAATTTGTTACAATGTAATTAATTGTTGATTTAAAAACAAAAAAAGATCAACTAAAAACTGTTGTTAGGACACGATAAAAAGTTATATAATAAATTTATTATCTGTTTCTTTTTAACACACTCTCGCTCGCTCGCTCTTTCATTTCTCTCTTTCTTTCCTCCATTTTTTCGTTCACTCTCTTTTTCCTTTCTCCTATTTAGGGGGGGGGGGGAATGTCCCCTCTGGATCCGTAGGTGTGCTTTGTGTAAATGCAACAACACTTGTAAATTTATAAATATTTGTAAAACTCTTATGACATATATAGAATTTATATTTTATTATTCTCTAATTTTTGCGTTATATTCACATCGCTTTCCGGTGTGGAAAAACTAGTTCTCGTCTCAATTAAGTGAAAATGCGGTTCTCAGAAGTTGATTGTTTTTTTTTAATCATAATTAATGAGTCATAAACAAAACACTTTCCATTTATCGCGTATTTAAGTCATGAACGTAAAAACCGGGTTGGGAGAATTTGTACTTCATAACGCAAATTTACTACTTTTTTAATTAAAGAAACAGAATCTTACATTAGTACTGTTGATTATCGGATTTCTCCAATCTCGATAGTTAAATTATGGAAATTTAAGCCCTCGCCACTATGAACCAATTTAAGATTCTATATTTCTCAGTTGTGTTGTCGGGTACTTCTCTAACGCGTCAACTAACTGTTATACCCTTAATTATATAATAATGTTGTGTTTAGCATTCACTATGCCAAAATAGTGGCCAGGGTTGAAGCCATAGTGCACGACCCGAAGGGAAGTGCACTATGTCTTCAACCCTGGCCACTATTTTGGCATAGTGAATGCTAAACACAACATTATTAAGTCGCCGACCACGAAGTGTCGGGCGACTTATTGTTTTTACTCCGTTTCTTATTATTATTATTAAGTCTCCCAAACGAAGTTTGGAGACTTATTGTTTTTACTCTGTTTCTTATTAAGTCGCCGACCACGAAGTGTCGGGCGACTTATTGTTTTTACTCCGTTTCTTATTATTAAGTCGCCGACCACGAAGTGTCGGGCGACTTATTGTTTTTACTCCGTTTCTTATTATTATGTCTCCCAAACGAAGTTTTGGGAGACATATTGTTTTTGTCCGGTTTCTTATTATTATTCTTCTTCTTTCTTTCTTTCTTTCTTTTTTCTTTCCGTTCAATCTTGTCCGCACATTTTCTCAGAGATGCAATGTCCAATCAAGATGAAACTTTGGGAACATGTTAAGGGTGACCTGAAGTTGTGCAATCCACTTTTGAAATTTTCAAAATGGCCGCCATTTTCAAAATGGCCGCCGTTGAAAAAAAATGACGGCCGCTTTTCGGATCTCAGTAATTGCCAAAGCAATTTCAATGAAAATTGGTATACTGATACAGCTAACTATCCCGAGCATTTTTGCAAAAAAAAATTTGACGCGGCCGACATTTCAAAATGGCCGCCATCCGAACACCACCCCCCAAAAAATGTAAAAATTTAAACGTCATCCGATTTAGACGAAATTTGGTATACAGGTAGCTTATGATACTCTGAGTGTGCCACTATTTAAAATTTTTTTGTCCGACTTCCGGTTTCAAAATGGTGGCCATTTTACTGCAGGAAAAAGTCTACTTTGTCAGATTTCAACAAAATTTGATTTCTAGGTATATTTTAATGTACTGATTTGAATGAAATACTATCCATGGGGATTATAGTGGCAATGGGGGTTCGTTTGGGAGACATTCTGTGTTGGCATCCCAACACAATCAGCACTAGTTAAGTCGCCGACCACGAAGTGTCGGGCGACTTATTGTTTTTACTCCGTTTCTTATTAAGTCGCCGACCACGAAGTGTCGGGCGACTTATTGTTTTTACTCCGTTTCTTATTATTAAGTCTCCCAAACGAAGTTTGGAGACTTATTGTTTTTACTCTGTTTCTTATTATTAAGGCTTTCCACTTTCCAGTGGAAAGACTTACTGTTATTAGTCTGTTTCTTATTATTATTCTTATTTTTTTTCCGCCAACTTTTTTTCCTTATTATAAATTTTGTTTCGCGACATGTCGTAAAGACATTTTGTACTATGAATGTATGAGACATTACGCTTTCGCAGTTGACCCTGTCACACCGAACACTTTTTCTTTACGGAGTTATTTCCCTTGTCACAAAAAAGCTTGTGTACAGATAAACTTTGAAACCGTAAAAGATTTTGTAATAAAAGTTGTTGCAAAATGGTCAGCTATTGATGGCGACAATTTGTTACGTATTGCGCAAAGTATTTTGATGACTCCTTGTTGGAGTTATTTCCCCTTATTTATTGGAAGTACAATTTGTACCATAGTAACTCATGAACCAGAGGTGATAGAGAATAGATATTTCACAGTTGGTCATCATTGACCTTGACCTTGAAAAAGGTCACAAGGTCAAAGGTCAAGGTCACATTCTAATTTTTGACATTGTGTTGTGTACAGATCTCCTCCTTTACTATAATAGATAGAGAATTGAAACCTTTACCAAAATGTGTATCATATTAAGATCTTGAATCGTCACTTTTTTTATTTGACATTTTTATAAGAGTTATCTCCCCTAGACCACTAAAATATATTGTGAGTTGCATTATATCACTTTATCTCAGTAACTATAATAGATATTTATATGAAACCTTATATCATTAGTCATCATTTACCTTGACCTTGAAAATGGACTCAAGGTCAAAGGTCAAGGTCACGTTTGAAATTTTGGCATTGTCTTGTCATCGCTATTCCTTTGAAACGGTAAAAGATAGGCAATAAGTTGTAATGGATAAAATGTTGGCCTCATAAAGGCGCAACTTTTTCCTATTGGAGGGTAAGGATCCGGCTTCATCTTATAGGAGTTATGCCCCATTACAACCATTGATAATTAGTTTTTCATTAATTGCTTATCAACTATTGATAGTAGAGGCATGGAGTCTTTGCTATAGATCATTAGGACCCTTGACCTTGAAAACAAACTCAAGGTCAAAGGTCAAGGTCATTTTCTATTTTTTTGTATATATTATAAGTAGTCATATCTCAATGACTACAAGAGATATTGGCATGAAATCTTCAATGTTGATCACTGTTGACCTTCAGCATGGTCAAGGTCATGCTGTAAGAGTCAAGGTCAAAGTCCTTTTTAAATGTTTTTCATGGTACTATGTATTTTGAATGCCTTATTCTTTTTTAGTTACGTATGTTTCTTAGCTTTTTAGTTTCAAGGTCATTTATTTAAGGTCTTCTTTTAAAGTGGAAAGCCTATTAATCGTTCGGTAGAACGATTGAACCTATATTTATTATTATTCTTCTTCTGGTTTTTCCGTAGAGATTTCCGACACTTTTCTCAGAAACCGTAAATGGGATCAATTTGAAACTTGGTAGGATGTTAGACCCTATTGGCTAGATGTGCAATCATCTTTCGGAATTTCCAAGATGGCCGCCACTTTCAAAATGGCCGCCATTTAAGTTTTCCCGCCAAAATGCAGTTCCCGGAGAACCGCCAGATGGATTTCGATGAAACTTGGTATGTAGGTTCAGCATAGTGGTCTTGATTTATTTTTGGCAAAAAATCGCGCGCGAACCGGCCGCCATTTTCAAAATGGCCGCCGAATCGCCAAAAATTCAAGTTTGTCGGATTTCAACGAAAATGGGTTTTAACAGTAAATTTGGTATGCCGAGTCCAATGGTCAACTCAGAATTTTTATACGACGCGCCATTTTTTGTAAAATGGCCGCCAAAGTTGCCAAATGGGCAAAAATTCAACATTGTCATAATTCATAATGTTGTGCCTGTTACTTGAGAACGATAGTAGTTAGAGAAAAACTTTCAATTGCTAAAATGTTTAGCTTATTAAGCTCTACAAAAGTTTCCATTGGGTCAAAGTTGTCAGACGGCTCCTTGTGGGAGTTATCTCTCTTGAAAGGTCCAAAATAGCGATTTTTGTTGTTTTCTGCGTATAACTTGAGAACAATAGTAGATAGAGAAAAACTTTCAATTGCTAAAATGTTCAGCTCATCAAGCTCTACAAAAGTCTCCTGTGTCAAAGTTGTCAGACGGCTCCTTGTATGAGTTATCTCATTTGAAAGGTCCAAAATAGCTATTTTTGTTGTTTTTTGCCTATAACTTGAGAACAATAGTAGATAGAGATAAACTTTCATTGCTCAAATGTTCAGCTCATCAAGCTCTACAAAAGTCTTCATTAGGTCAAAGTTGTCAGATTGCTCCTTGTGGGAGTTATCTCCCTTGGAAGGTCAAAAATAGCGATTTTTGGTGTTTTTTGCCTATAACTTGAGAACGATAAAAGATAGAGAAAACCTTGCAATTGCTAAAATGTTTAGCTCATCAAACTCTACAAAAGTCTCCATTGGGTCAAAGTTGTCAGACCACTTCTTGTAGGAGTTACCTCTCTTGAATGGTCCAAAATAGCGATTTTTGTGGATATATTGTTATTTTGTCACCTGGAACAGGAAAACAATAGTAGATGAAAAAAAATTTTAATTGGTTTGAATTGACATATGACTTTTTGTATGAGCAAAAATGGCAAAAATTCCAGGTGAGCGATACAGGCCCCCTGGGGCCTCTTGTTTGCCTATAACTTGAGAACGATAGTAGATAGAGAAAAACTTTAAATTGCTAAAATGTTCAGATCATCAAGCTCCACAAAAGACTTTATGGTTCGAAGTTGTCATATGGCTCCTTGTAGGAGTTATCTCTCTTGAAATGTCAAAAAAAGCGATTTTTTGGGGTTTTTTGCCTTTAACTTGAGAACGATAGTAGATGAAGAAAAACTTTTACTTGCTGAAATGCTCAGCTCATCAAGCTCTACAAAAGTCTCCATTGGTTTGACTTTGTCAGACTGCTTCTTGTAATAGTTATCTCTCTTGAAAAGTCAAAAATAGCGATTTTGGGTGTTTTTTGCCTGTAACTTGAGAACGATAGTAGATAGAGAAAAACTTTCAATTGCTGAAATGTTCAGCTCATCAAGCACTACAAAAGTCTTCATTGGGCCGAAGTTGTCAAACAGCTCCTTGTTGTATAAGCTATTGCTCCTTGATAGCAAAAATTCCAGGTCAGCGATACAGGACCCTTAGGGCCTCTTGTTTCTTGTGTCTGTTTAATATGAAGCATTGATGGTAGACCATTGATATGTTGTCTGCAGTTACATATTAGCATTTGTCTACATCAATTGCAATAGCATTTCAATGTTCATATGTATGCCCCTGGCGTCACGCTCCACTTACTTTATTTTTGTTATTCTCTTTTAGGCAAACGTTCATGTGGGACAGGTGAAACATGTCTGTGTCAACAGAATACCAGTAAAATTTGAAAATTTACCATTTTTTTCAATTTTATTAGAATTTGAAATCTAGGTGAATAGCAACCTGTAAAGTCAAATATAAGGTGATTCACAGGCTGCACAGGACTATCAGTAACTTCGTTTGGGAGACTTCACGTTTCGCGAAACGTAAATTTTAATTAAGTCGCCGACCACGAAGTGTCGGGCGACTTATTGTTTTTACTCCGTTTCTTATTATTATTATTATTATTATTATTTTCATATTTCTTATGTTTTCCCCTCGCAATGTTGTCCGCTCGTTTTCTCGCTCATCTTTTAACCGATCGAAATGAAACTTTGGGAACTTGTTAAGGGTGACCTGAAGTTGTGCAATCCACTTTTGAAATTTTCAAAATGGCCGCCATTTTCAAAATGGCCGCCGTTGAAAAAAATGATGGCCGTTGTCAGATCTCAGTAATTGCCAAAGCAATTTCAATGAAAATTGGTATACTGGTACAGCTAGCTATCCCGAGCATTTTTGCAAAAAAAACTTTGACGCGGCCGACATTTCAAAATGGCCGCCATCCGAACACCACCCCCCTAAAAATGTAAAAATTTAAACGTCATTCGATTTAGACGAAATTTGGTATACAGGTAGCTTATGATACCCTAAGTGTGCCACTATTTAAAAATGTTTTGTCCGACTTCCGGTTTCAAAATGGCGGCCGTTTTAAAGTTTTACAAAATGGCGGCCGTTGTCAGATCTCAGTTATGGCCAGAGCAATTTCAATGAAAATTGGTATACTGATACAGCTAACTATCCTGAGCATTTTTGCAAAAAAAATTGTTTGTCCGACTTCCGGTTTCAAAATGGCGGCCGTTTTAAAGTTTGCTCGTTTTCTCGCTCATCTTTTAACCGATCGAAATGAAACTTGGCCAACTGAAAGCTCATGTTATGAAGTTGTGCTCTTGACTTTTAGTTCCCTCTACTCGGTCAAAAGTGCGGAACGGGAGGCGACTTCAACGTTTCGGGAAACGTAAATTTTAATTATTATTATTATTATTATTATTTTCATATTTCTTATGTTTTCCCCTCGCAATGTTGTCCGCTCATTTTCTCGCTCATCTTTTAACCGATCGAAATGAAACTTTGGGAACATGTTAAGGGTGACCTGAAGTTGTGCAATCCACTTTTGAAATTTTCAAAATGGCCGCCATTTTCAAAATGGCCGCCGTTGAAAAAAATGACGGCCGTTGTCAGATCTCAGTAATTGCCAAAGCAATTTCAATGAAAATTGGTATACTGGTACAGCTAACTATCCCGAGCATTTTTGCAAAAAAAAATTTGACGCGGCCGACATTTCAAAATGGCCGCCATCCGAACACCACCCCCCTAAAAATGTAAAAATTTAAACGTCATCCGATTTAGACGAAATTTGGTATACAGGTAGCTTATGATACCCTAAGTGTGCCACTATTTAAAAATGTTTTGTCCGACTTCCGGTTTCAAAATGGCGGCCGTTTTAAAGTTTTACAAAATGGCGGCCGTTGTCAGATCTCAGTTATGGCCAGAGCAATTTCAATGAAAATTGGTATACTGATACAGCTAACTATCCTGAGCATTTTTGCAAAAAAAATTTTTTGTCCGACTTCCGGTTTCAAAATGGCGGCCGTTTTAAAGTTTGCTCGTTTTCTCGCTCATCTTTTAACCGATCGAAATGAAACTTGGCCAACTGAAAGCTCATGTTATGAAGTTGTGCTCTTGACTTTTAGTTCCCTCTACTCGGTCAAAAGTGCGGAACGGGAGGCGACTTCAACGTTTCGGGAAACGTAAATTTTAATTATTATTATTATTTTCATATTTCTTATGTTTTCCTTTTTCCCCTCGCAATGTTGTCCGCTCGTTTTCTCGCTCATCTTTTAACCGATCGAAATGAAACTTTGGGAACATAATAAGAGTGACCTGAAGTTGTGCAATCCACTTTTGAAATTTTCAAAATGGCCGCCATTTTCAAAATGGCCGCCGTTGAAAAAAAATGACGGCCGTTGTCAGATCTCAGTGATTGCCAAAGCAATTTCAATGAAAATTGGTATACTGATACAGCTCCCTATCCCGAGCATTTTTGCAAAAAAAAATTTGACGCGGCCGACATTTCAAAATGGCCGCCATCCGAATACCACCCCCCTAAAACTGTAAAAATTTAAACGTCATCCGATTTAAACGAAATTTGGTATACAGGTAGCTTATGATACCCTGAGTGTGCCACTATTTTCAAAATTTTTGTCCGACTTCCGGTTTCAAAATGGCGGCCGTTTTAAAGTTGTACAAAATGGCGGCCGTTGTCAGATCTCAGTTATGGCCAGAGCAATTTCAATGAAAATTGGTATACTGATACAGCTAACTATCCTGAGCATTTTTGCAAAAAAAAATTTTTGTCCGACTTCCGGTTTCAAAATGGCGGCCGTTTTAAAGTTTGCTCGTTTTCTCGCTCATCTTTTAACCGATCGAAATGAAACTTGGCCAACTGAAAGCTCATGTTATGAAGTTGTGCTCTTGACTTTTAGTTCCCTCTACTCGGTCAAAAGTGCGGAACGGGAGGCGACTTCAACGTTTCGGGAAACGTAAATTTTAATTAAGTCGCCGACCACGAAGTGTCGGGCGACTTATTGTTTTTACTCCGTTTCTTATTATTATTATTTTCATATTTCTTATGTTTTCCCCTCGCAATGTTGTCCGCTCGTTTTCTCGCTCATCTTTTAACCGATCGAAATGAAACTTTGGGAACATGTTAAGGGTGACCTGAAGTTGTGCAATCCACTTTTGAAATTTTCAAAATGGCCGCCATTTTCAAAATGGCCGCCGTTGAAAAAAATGACGGCCGTTGTCAGATCTCAGTAATTGCCAAAGCAATTTCAATGAAAATTGGTATACTGGTACAGCTAACTATCCCGAGCATTTTTGCAAAAACAAATTTGACGCGGCCGACATTTCAAAATGGCCGCCATCCGAACACCACCCCCCTAAAAATGTAAAAATTTAAACGTCATCCGATTTAGACGAAATTTGGTATACAGGTAGCTTATGATACCCTAAGTGTGCCACTATTTAAAAATGTTTTGTTCGACTTCCGGTTTCAAAATGGCGGCCGTTTTAAAGTTTTACAAAATGGCGGCCGTTGTCGGATCTCAGTTATGGCCAGAGCAATTTCATTGAAAATTGGTATACTGATACAGCTAACTATCCTGAGCATTTTTGCAAAAATAATTTTTTGTCCGACTTCCGGTTTCAAAATGGCGGCCGTTTTAAAGTTTGCTCGTTTTCTCGCTCATCTTTTAACCGATCGAAATGAAACTTGGCCAACTGAAAGCTCATGTTATGAAGTTGTGCTCTTGACTTTTAGTTCCCTCTACTCGGTCAAAAGTGCGGAACGGGAGGCGACTTCAACGTTTCGGGAAACGTAAATTTTATTATTATTAAGTCGCCGACCACGAAGTGTCGGGCGACTTATTGTTTTTACTCCGTTTCTTATTAAGTCGCCGACCACGAAGTGTCGGGCGACTTATTGTTTTTACTCCGTTTCTTATTATTAAGTCGCCGACCACGAAGTGTCGGGCGACTTATTGTTTTTACTCCGTTTCTTATTATGTCTCCCAAACGAAGTTTTGGGAGACATATTGTTTTTGTCCGGTTTCTTATTATTATTCTTCTTCTTTCTTTCTTTTTTCTTTCCGTTCAATCTTGTCCGCACATTTTCTCAGAGATGCAATGTCCAATCAAGATGAAACTTTGGGAACATGTTAAGGGTGACCTGAAGTTGTGCAATCCACTTTTGAAATTTTCAAAATGGCCGCCATTTTCAAAATGGCCGCCATTGAAAAAAAATGACTTCCGTTGTCAGATCTCAGTAATTGCCAAAGCAATTTCAATGAAAATTGGTATACTGATACAGCTAACTATCCTGAGCATTTTTGCAAAAAAAAATTTGACGCGACCGACATTTCAAAATGGCCGCCATCCGAACACCACCCCCCTAAAAATGAAAAAATTTAAACGTCATCCGATTTAGACGAAATTTGGTATACAGGTAGCTTATGATACCCTGAGTGTGCCACTATTTAAAATTTTTTTCTCCGACTTCCGGTTTCAAAATGGCGGCCATTTTACGGCAGGAAAAAGTCAACTTTGTCCGATTTCAACAAAATTTGATTTCTAGGTCCAATCAAGATGAAACTTTGGGAACATGTTAAGGGTGACCTGAAGTTGTGCAATCCACTTTTGAAATTTTCAAAATGGCCGCCATTTTCAAAATGGCCGCCGTTGAAAAAAAATGAAGGCCTTTGTCAGATCTCAGTAATTGCCAAAGCAATTTCAATGAAAATTGGTATACTGATACAGCTAACTATCCTGAGCATCTTTGCAAAAAAAATTTGACGCGACCGACATTTCAAAATGGCCGCAATCCGAACACCACCCCCCTAAAAATGCAAAAATTTAAACGTCATCCGATTTAGACGAAATTTGGTATACAGGTAGCTTATGATACCCTGAGTGTGCCACTATTTACAAATTTTTGTCTTACTTCCGGTTTCAAAATGGCGGCCATTTTACTGCAGGAAAAAATCAACTTTGTCCGATTTCAACAAAATTTGATTTCTAGGCATATTTTAATGTACTGATTTGAATGAAATACTATCCATAAGGATTATAGTGGCAATGGGGGTTCGTTTGGGAGACATTCTGTGTTGGCATCCCAACACAATCAACACTAGTTAAGTCGCCGACCACGAAGTGTCGAGCGACTTATTGTTTTTACTCCGTTTCTTATTATTATTATTATGTTTTCCTTTTTCCCCTCGCAATGTTGTCCGCTCGTTTTCTCGCTCATCTTTTAACCGATCGAAATGAAACTTTGGGAACATAATAAGGGTGACCTGAAGTTGTGCAATCCACTTTTGAAATTTTCAAAATGGCCGCCATTTTCAAAATGGCCGCCGTTGAAAAAAAATGACGGCCGTTGTCAGATCTCAGTAATTGCCAAAGCAATTTCAATGAAAATTGGTATACTGATACAGCTCCCTATCCCGAGCATTTTTGCAAAAAAAAATTTGACGCGGCCGACATTTCAAAATGGCCGCCATCCGAACACCACCCCCCTAAAACTGTAAAAATTTAAACGTCATCCGATTTAAACGAAATTTGGTATACAGGTAGCTTATGATACCCTGAGTGTGCCACTATTTTTAAAATTTTTGTCCGACTTCCGGTTTCAAAATGGCGGCCGTTTTAAAGTTTTACAAAATGGCGGCCGTTGTCAGATCTCAGTTATGGCCAGAGCAATTTCAATGAAAATTGGTATACTGATACAGCTAACTATCCTGAGCATTTTTGCAAAAAAAATTTTTTGTCCGACTTCCGGTTTCAAAATGGCGGCCGTTTTAAAGTTTGCTCGTTTTCTCGCTCATCTTTTAACCGATCGAAATGAAACTTGGCCAACTGAAAGCTCATGTTATGAAGTTGTGCTCTTGACTTTTAGTTCCCTCTACTCGGTCAAAAGTGCGGAACGGGAGGCGACTTCAACGTTTCGGGAAACGTAAATTTTAATTAAGTCGCCGACCACGAAGTGTCGGGCGACTTATTGTTTTTACTCCGTTTCTTATTATTATTATTATGTTTTCCTTTTTCCCCTCGCAATGTTGTCCGCTCGTTTTCTCGCTCATCTTTAAACCGATCGAAATGAAACTTTGGGAACATGTTAAGGGTGACCTGAAGTTGTGCAATCCACTTTTGAAATTTTCAAAATGGCCGCCATTTTCAAAATGGCCGCCGTTAAAAAAATGACGGCCGTTGTCAGATCTCAGTAATTGCCAAAGCAATTTCAATGAAAATTGGTATACTGGTACAGCTAACTATCTCGAGCATTTCTGCAAAAAAAAATTTGACGCGGCCGACATTTCAAAATGGCCGCCATCCGAACACCACCCCCTAAAAATGTAAAAATTTAAACGTCATCCGATTTAAACGAAATTTGGTATACAGGTAGCTTATGATACCCTGAGTGTGCCACTATCTTTAAAATTTTTGTCCGACTTCCGGTTTTAAAATGGCGGCCGTTTTAAAGTTTTACAAAATGGCGGCCGTTGTCAGATCTCAGTTATGGCCAGAGCAATTTCAATGAAAATTGGTATACTGATACAGCTAACTATCCTGAGCATTTTTGCAAAAAAAATTTTTTGTCCGACTTCCGGTTTCAAAATGGCGGCCGTTTTAAAGTTTGCTCGTTTTCTCGCTCATCTTTTAACCGATCGAAATGAAACTTGGCCAACTGAAAGCTCATGTTATGAAGTTGTGCTCTTGACTTTTAGTTCCCTCTACTCGGTCAAAAGTGCGGAACGGGAGGCGACTTCAACGTTTCGGGAAACGTAAATTTTAATTATTATTATTATTTTCATATTTCTTATGTTTTCCTTTTTCCCCTCGCAATGTTGTCCGCTCGTTTTCTCGCTCATCTTTTAACCGATCGAAATGAAACTTTGGGAACATAATAAGGGTGACCTGAAGTTGTGCAATCCACTTTTGAAATTTTCAAAATGGCCGCCATTTTCAAAATGGCCGCCGTTGAACAAAAATGACGGCCGTTGTCAGATCTCAGTAATTGCCAAAGCAATTTCAATGAAAATTGGTATACTGATACAGCTCCTTATCCCGAGCATTTTTGCAAAAAAAAATTTGACGCGGCCGACATTTCAAAATGGCCGCCATCCGAACACCACCCCCCTAAAACTGTAAAAATTTAAACGTCATCCGATTTAAACGAAATTTGGTATACAGGTAGCTGATGATACCCTGAGTGTGCCACTATTTTCAAAATTTTTGTCCGACTTCCGGTTTCAAAATGGCGGTCGTTTTAAAGTTTTACAAAATGGCGGCCGTTGTCAGATCTCAGTTATGGCCAGAGCAATTTCAATGAAAATTGGTATACTGATACAGCTAACTATCCTGAGCATTTTTGCAAAAAAAAATTTTTGTCCGACTTCCGGTTTCAAAATGGCGGCCGTTTTAAAGTTTGCTCGTTTTCTCGCTCATCTTTTAACCGATCGAAATGAAACTTGGCCAACTGAAAGCTCATGTTATGAAGTTGTGCTCTTGACTTTTAGTTCCCTCTACTCGGTCAAAAGTGCGGAACGGGAGGCGACTTCAACGTTTCGGGAAACGTAAATTTTAATTAAGTCGCCGACCACGAAGTGTCGGGCGACTTATTGTTTTTACTCCGTTTCTTATTATTATTATTTTCATATTTCTTATGTTTTCCCCTCACAATGTTGTCCGCTCGTTTTCTCGCTCATCTTTTAACCGATCGAAATGAAACTTTGGGAACATGTTAAGGGTGACCTGAAGTTGTGCAATCCACTTTTGAAATTTTCAAAATGGCCGCCATTTTCAAAATGGCCGCCGTTGAAAAAAATGACGGCCGTTGTCAGATCTCAGTAATTGCCAAAGCAATTTCAATGAAAATTGGTATACTGGTACAGCTAACTATCCCGAGCATTTTTGCAAAAAAAAATTTGACGCGGCCGACATTTCAAAATGGCCGCCATCCGAACACCACCCCCCTAAAAATGTAAAAATTTAAACGTCATCCGATTTAGACGAAATTTGGTATATAGGTAGCTTATGATACCCTAAGTGTGCCACTATTTAAAAATGTTTTGTCCGACTTCCGGTTTCAAAATGGCGGCCGTTTTAAAGTTTTACAAAATGGCGGCCGTTGTCAGATCTCAGTTATGGCCAGAGCAATTTCAATGAAAATTGGTATACTGATACAGCTAACTATCCTGAGCATTTTTGCAAAAAAAAATTTTTGTCCGACTTCCGGTTTCAAAATGGCGGCCGTTTTAAAGTTTGCTCGTTTTCTCGCTCATCTTTTAACCGATCGAAATGAAACTTGGCCAACTGAAAGCTCATGTTATGAAGTTGTGCTCTTGACTTTTAGTTCCCTCTACTCGGTCAAAAGTGCGGAACGGGAGGCGACTTCAACGTTTCGGGAAACGTAAATTTTAATTAAGTCTCCCAAACGAAGTTTGGAGACTTATTGTTTTTACTCTGTTTCTTATTATTATTATTATTCTTCTTCTGGTTTTTCCGTAGAGATTTCCGACACTTTTCTCAGAAACCGTAAATGGGATCAATTTGAAACTTGGTAGGATGTTAGACCCTATTGGCTAGATGTGCAATCATCTTTCGGAATTTCCAATATGGCCGCCACTTTCAAAATGGCCGCCATTTAAGTTTTCCCGCCAAAATGCAGTTCCCGGAGAACCGCCAGATGGATTTCGATGAAACTTGGTATGTAGGTTCAGCATAGTGGTCTTGATTTATTTTTGGCAAAAAATCGCGCGCGAACCGGCCGCCATTTTCAAAATGGCCGCCGAATCGCCAAAAATTCAAGTTTGTCGGATTTCAACGAAAATGGGTTTTAACAGTAAATTTGGTATGCCGAGTCCAATGGTCAACTCAGAATTTTTATACGACGCGCCATTTTTTGTAAAATGGCCGCCAAAGTTGCCAAATGGGCAAAAATTCAACATTGTCATAATTCAACGAAAATAGGTTCTAAAAGTAAATTTGGTATGCCGAGTTCAACGGTACACTCAGATTTTTTATACGACCCGCCATTTTTTTAAAAATGGCCACCAAAGTCGCCAAATCGACAAAAATTCAACATTGTCGGAACTCAATGAAAATTGGTTCCTAAAGTAAATTTAGTATGTCGAGTTCAATGGTCAACTCTGAATTTTTATATGACGCGCTATTTTTTGTACAGGACTATCAGTAACTTCGTTTGGGAGACTTCACGTTTCGCGAAACGTAAATTTTAATTATTATTATTTTCATATTTCTTATGTTTTCCTTTTTCCCCTCGCAATGTTGTCCGCTCGTTTTCTCGCTCATCTTTTAACCGATCGAAATGAAACTTTGGGAACATAATAAGGGTGACCTGAAGTTGTGCAATCCACTTTTGAAATTTTCAAAATGGCCGCCATTTTCAAAATGGCCGCCGTTGAAAAAAAATGACGGCCGTTGTCAGATCTCAGTAATTGCCAAAGCAATTTCAATGAAAATTGGTATACTGATACAGCTCCCTATCCCGAGCATTTTTGCAAAAAAAAATTTGACGCGGCCGACATTTCAAAATGGCCGCCATCCGAACACCAACCCCCTAAAACTGTAAAAATTTAAACGTCATCCGATTTAAACGAAATTTGGTATACTGGTAGCTTATGATACCCTGAGTGTGCCACTATTTTCAAAATTTTTGTCCGACTGCCGGTTTCAAAATGGCGGCCGTTTTAAAGTTTTACAAAATGGCGGCCGTTGTCAGATCTCAGTTATGGTCAGAGCAATTTCAATGAAAATTGGTATACTGATGCAGCTAACTATCCTGAGCATTTTTGCAAAAAAATTTTTTGTCCGACTTCCGGTTTCAAAATGGCGGCCGTTTTAAAGTTTGCTCGTTTTCTCGCTCATCTTTTAACCGATCGAAATGAAACTTGGCCAACTGAAAGCTCATGTTATGAAGTTGTGCTCTTGACTTTTAGTTCCCTCTACTCGGTCAAAAGTGCGGAACGGGAGGCGACTTCAACGTTTCGGGAAACGTAAATTTTAATTATTATTATTATTTTCATATTTCTTATGTTTTCCTTTTTCCCCTCGCAATGTTGTCCGCTCGTTTTCTCGCTCATCTTTTAACCGATCGAAATGAAACTTTGGGAACATGTTAAGGGTGACCTGAAGTTGTGCAATCCACTTTTGAAATTTTCAAAATGGCCGCCATTTTCAAAATGGCCGCCGTTGAAAAAAATGACGGCCGTTGTCAGATCTCAGTAATTGCCAAAGCAATTTCAATGAAAATTGGTATACTGGTACAGCTAACTATCCCGAGCTTTTTTGCAAAAAAAAATTTGACGCGGCCGACATTTCAAAATGGCCGCCATCCGAACACCACCCCCCTAAAAATGTAAAAATGTAAACGTCATCCGATTTAGACGAAATTTGGTATACAGGTAGCTTATGATACCCTGAGTGTGCCACTATTTAAAAATGTTTTGTCCGACTTCCGGTTTCAAAATGGCGGCCGTTTTAAAGTTTTACAAAATGGCGGCCGTTGTCAGATCTCAGTTATGGCCAGAGCAATTTCAATGAAAATTGGTATACTGATACAGCTAACTATCCTGAGCATTTTTGCAAAAAAAATTTTTTGTCCGACTTCCGGTTTCAAAATGGCGGCCGTTTTAAAGTTTGCTCGTTTTCTCGCTCATCTTTTAACCGATCGAAATGAAACTTGGCCAACTGAAAGCTCATGTTATGAAGTTGTGCTCTTGACTTTTAGTTCCCTCTACTCGGTCAAAAGTGCGGAACGGGAGGCGACTTCAACGTTTCGGGAAACGTAAATTTTAATTATTATTATTATTATTATTATTTTCATATTTCTTATGTTTTCCCCTCGCAATGTTGTCCGCTCGTTTTCTCGCTCATCTTTTAACCGATCGAAATGAAACTTTGAGAACATGTTAAGGGTGACCTGAAGTTGTGCAATCCACTTTTGAAATTTTCAAAATGGCCGCCATTTTCAAAATGGCCGCCGTTGAAAAAAAATGACTGCCATTGTCAGATCTCAGTAATTGCCAAAGCAATTTCAAGGAAAATTGGTATACTGATACAGCTAACTATCCCGAGCATTTTTGCAAAAAAAAATTTGACGCGGCCGACATTTCAAAATGGCCGCCATCCGAACACCACCCCCCAAAAAATGTAAAAATTTAAACGTCATCCGATTTAGACGAAATTTGGTATTCAGGTAGCTTATGATACCCTGAGTGTGCCACTATTTAAAAATTTTTTGTCCGACTTCCGGTTTCAAAATGGCGGCCATTTTACTGCAGGAAAAAGTCAACTTTGTCCGATTTCAACAAAATTTGATTTCTAGGCATATTTTAATGTACTGATTTGAATGAAATACTATCCATGGGGATCAAAAGTGCGGAACGGGAGGCGACTTCAACGTTTCGGGAAACGTAAATTTTAATTATTATTATTATTTTCATATTTCTTATGTTTTCCCCTCGCAATGTTGTCCGCTCGTTTTCTCGCTCATCTTTTAACCGATCGAAATGAAACTTTGGGAACATAATAAGGGTGACCTGAAGTTGTGCAATCCACTTTTGAAATTTTCAAAATGGCCGCCATTTTCAAAATGGCCGCCGTTGAAAAAAATGACGGCCGTTGTCAGATCTCAGTAATTGCCAAAGCAATTTCAATGAAAATTGGTATACTGGTACAGCTAACTATCCCGAGCATTTTTGCAAAAAAAAAATTTGACGCGGCCGACATTTCAAAATGGCCGCCATCCGAACACCACCCCCTAAAAATGTAAAAATTTAAACGTCATCCGATTTAGACGAAATTTGGTATACAGGTAGCTTATGATACCCTAAGTGTGCCACTATTTAAAAATGTTTTGTCCGACTTCCGGTTTCAAAATGGCGGCCGTTTTAAAGTTTTACAAAATGGCGGCCGTTGTCAGATCTCAGTTATGGCCAGAGCAATTTCAATGAAAATTGGTATACTGATACAGCTAACTATCCTGAGCATTTTTGCAAAAAAAAATTTTTGTCCGACTTCCGGTTTCAAAATGGCGGCCGTTTTAAAGTTTGCTCGTTTTCTCGCTCATCTTTTAACCGATCGAAATGAAACTTGGCCAACTGAAAGCTCATGTTATGAAGTTGTGCTCTTGACTTTTAGTTCCCTCTACTCGGTCAAAATTGCGGAACGGGAGGCGACTTCAACGTTTCGGGAAACGTAAATTTTAATTATTAAGTCGCCGACCACGAAGTGTCGGGCGACTTATTGTTTTTACTCCGTTTCTTATTATTAAGTCGCCGACCACGAAGTGTCGGGCGACTTATTGTTTTTACTCCGTTTCTTATTATTATTATTATTTTCATATTTCTTATGTTTTCCTTTTTCCCCTCGCAATGTTGTCCGCTCGTTTTCTCGCTCATCTTTTAACCGATCGAAATGAAACTTTGGGAACATAATAAGGGTGACCTGAAGTTGTGCAATCCACTTTTGAAATTTTCAAAATGGCCGCCATTTTCAAAATGGCCGCCGTTGAAAAAAAATGACGGCCGTTGTCAGATCTCAGTAATTGCCGAAGCAATTTCAATGAAAATTGGTAAACTGATACAGCTCCCTATCCCGAGCATTTTTGCAAAAAAAAATTTGACGCGGCCGACATTTCAAAATGGCCGCCATCCGAACACCACCCCCCTAAAACTGTAAAAATTTAAACGTCATCCGATTTAAACGAAATTTGGTATACAGGTAGCTTATGATACCCTGAGTGTGCCACTATTTTCAAAATTTTTGTCCGACTTCCGGTTTCAAAATGGCGGCCGTTTTAAAGTTTTACAAAATGGCGGCCGTTGTCAGATCTCAGTTATGGCTAGAGCAATTTCAATGAAAATTGGTATACTGATACAGCTAACTATCCTGAGCATTTTTGCAAAAAAAATTTTTTGTCCGACTTCCGGTTTCAAAATGGCGGCCGTTTTAAAGTTTGCTCGTTTTCTCGCTCATCTTTTAACCGATCGAAATGAAACTTGGCCAACTGAAAGCTCATGTTATGAAGTTGTGCTCTTGACTTTTAGTTCCCTCTACTCGGTCAAAAGTGCGGAACGGGAGGCGACTTCAACGTTTCGGGAAACGTAAATTTTAATTATGTCTCCCAAACGAAGTTTTGGGAGACATATTGTTTTTGTCCGGTTTCTTATTATTATTCTTCTTCTTTCTTTTTTCTTTCCGTTCAATCTTGTCCGCACATTTTCTCAAAGACGCAATGTCCAATCAAGATGAAACTTTGGGAACATGCTTAGGGTGACCTGAAGTTGTGCAATCCACTTTTGAAATTTTCAAAATGGCCGCCATTTTCAAAATGGCCGCCGTTGAAAAAAAATGACGGCCGTTGTCAGATCTAAGTAATTGCCAAAGCAATTTCAATGAAAATTGGTATACTGATACAGCTAACTATCCTAAGCATTTTGGCAAAAAAAAATTTGACGCGACCGACATTTCAAAATGGCCGCCATCCGAACACCACCCCCCTAAAAATGCAAAAATTTAAACGTCATCCGATTTAGACGAAATTTGGTATACAGGTAGCTTATGATACCCTGAGTGTGCCACTATTTAAAAATTTTTTGTCCGACTTCCGGTTTCAAAATGGCGGCCATTTTACTGCAGGAAAAAGTCAACTTTGTCCGATTTCAACAAAATTTGATTTCTAGGTCCAATCAAGATGAAACTTTGGGAACATGTTAAGGGTGACCTGAAGTTGTGCAATCCACTTTTGAAATTTTCAAAATGGCCGCCATTTTCAAAATGGCCGCCGTTGAAAAAAAATGACGGCCGTTGTCAGATCTCAGTAATTGCCAAAGCAATTTCAATGAAAATTGGTATACTGATACAGCTCACTATCCCGAGCATTTTTGCAAAAAAAAATTTGACGCGGCCGAAATTTCAAAATGGCCGCCATCCGAACACCACCCCCCTAAAAATGTAAAAATTTAAACGTCATCCGATTTAGACGAAATTTGGTATACAGGTAGCTTATGATACCCTGAGTGTGTCACTATTTAAAAAATTTTTGTCCGACTTCCGGTTTTAAAATGGCGGCCATTTTACTGCAGGAAAAAGTCAACTTTGTCCGATTTCAACAAAATTTGATTTCTAGGCATATTTTAATGTACTGATTTGAATGAAATACTATCCATGGGGATTATAGTGGCAATGGGGGTTCGTTTGGGAGACATTCTGTGTTGGCATCCCAACACAATCAGCACTAGTTATTATTATTTTCATATTTCTTATGTTTTCCTTTTTCCCCTCGCAATGTTGTCCGCTCGTTTTCTCGCTCATCTTTTAACCGATCGAAATGAATCTTTGGGAACATGTTAAGGGTGACCTGAAGTTGTGCAATCCACTTTTGAAATTTTCAAAATGGCCGCCATTTTCAAAATGGCCGCCGTTGAAAAAAAATGACGGCCGTTGTCAGATCTCAGTAATTGCCAAAGCAATTTCAATGAAAATTGGTATACTGATACAGCTAACTATCCGGAGCATTTTTGCAAAAAAAAATTTGACGCGACCGACATTTCAAAATGGCCGCCATCCGAACACCACCCCCCTAAAAATGTAAAAATTTAAACGTCATCCGATTTAGACGAAATTTGGTATTCAGGTAGCTTATGATACCCTGAGTGTGCCACTATTTAAAAACTTTTTGTCCGACTTCCGGTTTCAAAATGGCGGCCATTTTACTGCAGGAAAAAGTCAACTTTGTCCGATTTCAACAAAATTTGATTTCTAGGCATATTTTAATGTACTGATTTGAATGAAATACTATCCATGGGGATCAAAAGTGCGGAACGGGAGGCGACTTCAACGTTTCGGGAAACGTAAATTTTATTATTATTATTATTTTCATATTTCTTATGTTTTCCCCTCGCAATGTTGTCCGCTCGTTTTCTCGCTCATCTTTTAACCGATCGAAATGAAACTTTGGGAACATGTTAAGGGTGACCTGAAGTTGTGCAATCCACTTTTGAAATTTTCAAAATGGCCGCCATTTTCAAAATGGCCGCCGTTGAAAAAAATGACGGCCGTTGTCAGATCTCAGTAATTGCCAAAGCAATTTCAATGAAAATTGGTATACTGGTACAGCTAACTATCCCGAGCATTTTTGCAAAAAAAAATTTGACGCGGCCGACATTTCAAAATGGCCGCCATCCGAACACCACCCCCCTAAAAATGTAAAAATTTAAACGTCATCCGATTTAGACGAAGTTTGGTATACAGGTAGCTTATGATACCCTAAGTGTGCCACTATTTAAAAATGTTTTGTCCGACTTCCGGTTTCAAAATGGCGGCCGTTTTAAAGTTTTACAAAATGGCGGCCGTTGTCAGATCTCAGTTATGGCCAGAGCAATTTCAATGAAAATTGGTATACTGATAAAGCTAACTATCCTGAGCATTTTTGCCAAAAAATTTTTTGTCCGACTTCCGGTTTCAAAATGGCGGCCGTTTTAAAGTTTGCTCGTTTTCTCGCTCATCTTTTAACCGATCGAAATGAAACTTGGCCAACTGAAAGCTCATGTTATGAAGTTGTGCTCTTGACTTTTAGTTCCCTCTACTCGGTCAAAAGTGTGGAACGGGAGGCGACTTCAACGTTTCGGGAAACGTAAATTTTAATTATTAAGTCGCCGACCACGAAGTGTCGGGCGACTTATTGTTTTTACTCCGTTTCTTATTAAGTCGCCGACCACGAAGTGTCGGGCGACTTATTGTTTTTACTCCGTTTCTTATTATTATGTCTCCCAAACGAAGTTTTGGGAGACATATTGTTTTTGTCCGGTTTCTTATTATTATTCTTCTTCTTTCTTTCTTTTTTCTTTCCGTTCAATCTTGTCCGCACATTTTCTCAGAGATGCAATGTCCAATCAAGATGAAACTTTGGGAACATGTTAAGGGTGACCTGAAGTTGTGCAATCCACTTTTGAAATTTTCAAAATAGCCGCCATTTTCAAAATGGCCGCCATTGAAAAAAAATGACGGCCGTTGTCAGATCTCAGTAATTGCCAAAGCAATTTCAATGAAAATTAGTACACTGATACAGCTAACTATCCTGAGCATTTTTGCAAAAAAAAATTTGACGCGACCGACATTTCAAAATGGCCGCCATCCGAACACCACCCCCCTAAAAATGAAAAAATTTAAACGTCATCCGATTTAGACGAAATTTGGTATACATGTAGCTTAGGATACCCTGAGTGTGCCACTATTTAAAATTTTTTTCTCCGACTTCCGGTTTCAAAATGGCGGCCATTTTACGGCAGGAAAAAGTCAACTTTGTCCGATTTCAACAAAATTTGATTTCTAGGTCCAATCAAGATGAAACTTTGGGAACATGTTAAGGGTGACCTGAAGTTGTGCAATCCACTTTTGAAATTTTCAAAATGGCCGCCATTTTCAAAATGGCCGCCGTTGAAAAAAATGACGGCCGTTGTCAGATCTCAGTAATTGCCAAAGCAATTTCAATGAAAATTGGTATACTGGTACAGCTAACTATCCCGAGCATTTTTGCAAAAAAAAATTTGACGCGGCCGACATTTCAAAATGGCCGCCATCCGAACACCACCCCCCTAAAAATGTAAAAATTTAAACGTCATCCGATTTAGACGAAATTTGGTATACAGGTAGCTTATGATACCCTAAGTGTGCCACTATTTAAAAATGTTTTTTCCGACTTCCGGTTTCAAAATGGCGGCCGTTTTAAAGTTTTACAAAATGGCGGCCGTTGTCAGATCTCAGTTATGGCCAGAGCAATTTCAATGAAAATTGGTATACTGATACAGCTAACTATCCTGAGCATTTTTGCAAAAAAATTTTTTTGTCCGACTTCCGGTTTCAAAATGGCGGCCGTTTTAAAGTTTGCTCGTTTTCTCGCTCATCTTTTAACCGATCGAAATGAAACTTGGCCAACTGAAAGCTCATGTTATGAAGTTGTGCTCTTGACTTTTAGTTCCCTCTACTCGGTCAAAAGTGCGGAACGGGAGGCGACTTCAACGTTTCCCGAAACGTTGATTTTAATTATTAAGTCGCCGACCACGAAGTGTCGGGCGACTTATTGTTTTTACTCCGTTTCTTATTATTATTATTATTATTATTATTATTATTTTCATATTTCTTATGTTTTCCCCTCGCAATGTTGTCCGCTCGTTTTCTCGCTCATCTTTTAACCGATCGAAATGAAACTTTGGGAACATGTTAAGGGTGACCTGAAGTTGTGCAATCCACTTTTGAAATTTTCAAAATGGCCGCCATTTTCAAAATGGCCGCCGTTGAAAAAAATGATGGCCGTTGTCAGATCTCAGTAATTGCCAAAGCAATTTCAATGAAAATTGGTATACTGGTACAGCTAACTATCCCGAGCATTTTTGCAAAAAAAAATTTGACGCGGCCGACATTTCAAAATGGCCGCCATCCGAACACCACCCCCCTAAAAATGTAAAAATTTAAACGTCATCCGATTTAGACGAAATTTGGTATACAGGTAGCTTATGATACCCTAAGTGTGCCACTATTTAAAAATGTTTTGTCCGACTTCCGGTTTCAAAATGGCGGCCGTTTTAAAGTTTTACAAAATGGCGGCCGTTGTCAGATCTCAGTTATGGCCAGAGCAATTTCAATGAAAATTGGTATACTGATACAGCTAACTATCCTGAGCATTTTTGCAAAAAAAATTTTTTGTCCGACTTCCGGTTTCAAAATGGCGGCCGTTTTAAAGTTTGCTCGTTTTCTCGCTCATCTTTTAACCGATCGAAATGAAACTTGGCCAACTGAAAGCTCATGTTATGAAGTTGTGCTCTTGACTTTTAGTTCCCTCTACTCGGTCAAAAGTGCGGAACGGGAGGCGACTTCAACGTTTCGGGAAACGTAAATTTTAATTATTATTATTATTATTATTTTCATATTTCTTATGTTTTCCCCTCGCAATGTTGTCCGCTCGTTTTCTCGCTCATCTTTTAACCGATCGAAATGAAACTTTGGGAACATGTTAAGGGTGACCTGAAGTTGTGCAATCCACTTTTGAAATTTTCAAAATGGCCGCCATTTTCAAAATGGCCGCCGTTGAAAAAAATGATGGCCGTTGTCAGATCTCAGTAATTGCCAAAGCAATTTCAATGAAAATTGGTATACTGGTACAGCTAACTATCCCGAGCATTTTTGCAAAAAAAAATCTGACGCGGCCGACATTTCAAAATGGCCGCCATCCGAACACCACCCCCCTAAAAATGTAAAAATTTAAACGTCATCCGATTTAGACGAAATTTGGTATACAGGTAGCTTATGATACCCTAAGTGTGCCACTATTTAAAAATGTTTTGTCCGACTTCCGGTTTCAAAATGGCGGCCGTTTTAAAGTTTTACAAAATGGCGGCCGTTGTCAGATCTCAGTTATGGCCAGAGCAATTTCAATGAAAATTGGTATACTGATACAGCTAACTATCCTGAGCATTTTTGCAAAAAAAATTTTTTGTCCGACTTCCGGTTTCAAAATGGCGGCCGTTTTAAAGTTTGCTCGTTTTCTCGCTCATCTTTTAACCGATCGAAATGAAACTTGGCCAACTGAAAGCTCATGTTATGAAGTTGTGCTCTTGACTTTTAGTTCCCTCTACTCGGTCAAAAGTGCGGAACGGGAGGCGACTTCAACGTTTCGGGAAACGTAAATTTTAATTATTATTATTTTCATATTTCTTATGTTTTCCTTTTTCCCCTCGCAATGTTGTCCGCTCGTTTTCTCGCTCATCTTTTAACCGATCGAAATGAAACTTTGGGAACATAATAAGGGTGACCTGAAGTTGTGCAATCCACTTTTGAAATTTTCAAAATGGCCGCCATTTTCAAAATGGCCGCCGTTGAAAAAAAATGACGGCCGTTGTCAGATCTCAGTAATTGCCAAAGCAATTTCAATGAAAATTGGTATACTGATACAGCTCCCTATCCCGAGCATTTTTGCAAAAAAAAATTTGACGCGGCCGACATTTCAAAATGGCCGCCATCCGAACACCACCCCCCTAAAACTGTAAAAATTTAAACGTCATCCGATTTAAACGAAATTTGGTATACAGGTAGCTTATGATACCCTGAGTGTGCCACTATTTTCAAAATTTTTGTCCGACTTCCGGTTTCAAAATGGCGGCCGTTTTAAAGTTTTACAAAATGGCGGCCGTTGTCAGATCTCAGTTATGGCCAGAGCAATTTCAATGAAAATTGGTATACTGATACAGCTAACTATCCTGAGCATTTTTGCAAAAAAAATTTTTTGTCCGACTTCCGGTTTCAAAATGGCGGCCGTTTTAAAGTTTGCTCGTTTTCTCGCTCATCTTTTAACCGATCGAAATGAAACTTGGCCAACTGAAAGCTCATGTTATGAAGTGCTCTTGACTTTTAGTTCCCTCTACTCGGTCAAAAGTGCGGAACGGGAGGCGACTTCAACGTTTCGGGAAACGTAAATTTTAATTATTATTATTATTATTTTCATATTTCTTATGTTTTCCTTTTTCCCCTCGCAATGTTGTCCGCTCGTTTTCTCGCTCATCTTTTAACCGATCGAAATGAAACTTTGGGAACATGTTAAGGGTGATCTGAAGTTGTGCAATCCACTTTTGAAATTTTCAAAATGGCCGCCATTTTCAAAATGGCTGCCGTTGAAAAAAAATGACGGCCGTTGTCAGATCTCAGTAATTGCCAAAGCAATTTCAATGAAAATTGGTATACTGATACAGCTCCCTATCCCGAGCATTTTTGCAAAAAAAAATTTGACGCGGCCGACATTTCAAAATGGCCGCCATCCGAACACCACCCCCCTAAAACTGTAAAAATTTAAACGTCATCCGATTTAAACGAAATTTGGTATACAGGTAGCTTATGATACCCTGAGTGTGCCACTATTTTCAAAATTTTTGTCCGACTTCCGGTTTCAAAATGGCGGCCGTTTTAAAGTTTTACAAAATGGCGGCCGTTGTCAGATCTCAGTTATGGCCAGAGCAATTTCAATGAAAATTGGTATACTGATACAGCTAACTATCCTGAGCATTTTTGCAAAAAAAATTTTTTGTCCGACTTCCGGTTTCAAAATGGCGGCCGTTTTAAAGTTTGCTCGTTTTCTCGTTCATCTTTTAACCGATCGAAATGAAACTTGGCCAACTGAAAGCTCATGTTATGAAGTTGTGCTCTTGACTTTTAGTTCCCTCTACTCGGTCAAAAGTGCGGAACGGGAGGCGACTTCAACGTTTCGGGAAACGTAAATTTTAATTAAGTCGCCGACCACGAAGTGTCGGGCGACTTATTGTTTTTACTCCGTTTCTTATTATTATTATTTTCATATTTCTTATGTTTTCCCCTCGCAATGTTGTCCGCTCGTTTTCTCGCTCATCTTTTAACCGATCGAAATGAAACTTTGGGAACATGTTAAGGGTGACCTGAAGTTGTGCAATCCACTTTTGAAATTTTCAAAATGGCCGCCATTTTCAAAATGGCCGCCGTTGAAAAAAATGATGGCCGTTGTCAGATCTCAGTAATTGCCAAAGCAATTTCAATGAAAATTGGTATACTGGTACAGCTAACTATCCCGAGCATTTTTGCAAAAAAAAATTTGACGCGGCCGACATTTCAAAATGGCCGCCATCCGAACACCACCCCCCTAAAAATGTAAAAATTTAAACGTCATCCGATTTAGACGAAATTTGGTATACAGGTAGCTTATGATACCCTAAGTGTGCCACTATTTAAAAATGTTTTGTCCGACTTCCGGTTTCAAAATGGCGGCCGTTTTAAAGTTTTACAAAATGGCGGCCGTTGTCAGATCTCAGTTATGGCCAGAGCAATTTCAATGAAAATTGGTATACTGATACAGCTAACTATCCTGAGCATTTTTGCAAAAAAAATTTTTTGTCCGACTTCCGGTTTCAAAATGGCGGCCGTTTTAAAGTTTGCTCGTTTTCTCGCTCATCTTTTAACCGATCGAAATGAAACTTGGCCAACTGAAAGCTAATGTTATGAAGTTGTGCTCTTGACTTTTAGTTCCCTCTACTCGGTCAAAAGTGCGGAACGGGAGGCGACTTCAACGTTTCGGGAAACGTAAATTTTAATTAAGTCGCCGACCACGAAGTGTCGGGCGACTTATTGTTTTTACTCCGTTTCTTATTATTAAGTCGCCGACCACGAAGTGTCGGGCGACTTATTGTTTTTACTCCGTTTCTTATTATTAAGTCGCCGACCACGAAGTGTCGGGCGACTTATTGTTTTTACTCCGTTTCTTATTATTAAGTCGCCGACCACGAAGTGTCGGGCGACTTATTGTTTTTACTCCGTTTCTTATTATTATTATTATTATTTTCATATTTCTTATGTTTTCCCCTGGCAATGTTGTCCGCTCGTTTTCTCGCTCATCTTTTAACCGATCGAAATGAAACTTTGGGAACATGTTAAGGGTGACCTGAAGTTGTGCAATCCACTTTTGAAATTTTCAAAATGGCCGCCATTTTCAAAATGGCCGCCGTTGAAAAAAATGACGGCCGTTGTCAGATCTCAGTAATTGCCAAAGCAATTTCAATGAAAATTGGTATACTGGTAGAGCTAACTATCCCGAGCATTTTTGCAAAAAAAAATTTGACGCGGCCGACATTTCAAAATGGCCGCCATCCGAACACCACCCCCCTAAAAATGTAAAAATTTAAACGTCATCCGATTTAGACGAAATTTGGTATACAGGTAGCTTATGATACCCTGAGTGTGCCACTATTTAAAAATATTTTGTCCGACTTCCGGTTTCAAAATGGCGGCCGTTTTAAAGTTTTACAAAATGGCGGCCGTTGTCAGATCTCAGTTATGGCCAGAGCAATTTCAATGAAAATTGGTATACTGATACAGCTAACTATCCTGAGCATTTTTGCAACAAAAATTTTTTGTCCGACTTCCGGTTTCAAAATGGCGGCCGTTTTAAAGTTTGCTCGTTTTCTCGCTCATCTTTTAACCGATCGAAATTAAACTTGGCCAACTGAAAGCTCATGTTATGAAGTTGTGCTCTTGACTTTTAGTTCCCTCTACTCGGTCAAAAGTGCGGAACGGGAGGCGACTTCAACGTTTCGGGAAACGTAAATTTTAATTATTATTATTATTTTCATATTTCTTATGTTTTCCCCTCGCAATGTTGTCCGCTCGTTTTCTCGCTCATCTTTTAACCGATCGAAATGAAACTTTGGGAACATGTTAAGGGTGACCTGAAGTTGTGCAATCCACTTTTGAAATTTTCAAAATGGCCGCCATTTTCAAAATGGCCGCCGTTGAAAAAAATGACGGCCGTTGTCAGATCTCAGTAATTGCCAAAGCAATTTCAATGAAAATTGGTATACTGGTACAGCTAACTATCCCGAGCATTTTTGCAAAAAAAAATTTGACGCGGCCGACATTTCAAAATGGCCGCCATCCGAACACCACCCCCCTAAAAATGTAAAAATTTAAACGTCATCCGATTTAGACGAAATTTGGTATACAGGTAGCTTATGATACCCTAAGTGTGCCACTATTTAAAAATGTTTTGTCCGACTTCCGGTTTCAAAATGGCGGCCGTTTTAAAGTTTTACAAAATGGCGGCCGTTGTCAGATCTCAGTTATGGCCAGAGCAATTTCAATGAAAATTGGTATACTGATACAGCTAACTATCCTGAGCATTTTTGCAAAAAAAAATTTTTGTCCGACTTCCGGTTTCAAAATGGCGGCCGTTTTAAAGTTTGCTCGTTTTCTCGCTCATCTTTTAACCGATCGAAATGAAACTTGGCCAACTGAAAGCTCATGTTATGAAGTTGTGCTCTTGACTTTTAGTTCCCTCTACTCGGTCAAAAGTGCGGAACGGGAGGCGACTTCAACGTTTCGGGAAACGTAAATTTTAATTATTATTAAGTCGCCGACCACGAAGTGTCGGGCGACTTATTGTTTTTACTCCGTTTCTTATTATTATTATTAAATCCCCGACCACGAAGTGTCGGGGATTTATTGTTTTTGCACCGTTTCTTATTATTATTATTCTTCTTCTTCTTCTTCTTCTTCTTCTTCTTCTTCTTCTTCTTCTGGACCTAACTTTGTCCGTAGGATTTCTCGAAGACGAAAAGACATAGGTCAATGAAACTTACCAGAAAGATAGGTCACCACTAGGAAATGTTGTTTCCGATTTCGAAATTTTGAAAATGGCGGCCATCTTGGATTGGCGGCCATTTTGAATTTGAAAAAAATACAAAATTAATCATAAAAAATCACAAACAATATGGATATGAACCAAAATAGGTTTATAGGTCAATATTAAGGTCCCGGACAATATGGGACCATTTTCCGAAAAATCCAAGATGGCCACCATATTCAAAATGGCCGCCAAAGTGCGAAAATTGAAAAGTTGTCCGATTTCAACGAAAATTGGCATTTAGGTCAATATTGATATTACGAACAACATGGTGACATGTTCGAACAAATCAAAGATGGCCGCCAAAGTCCAAGATGGCCGCCATATTCAAAATGGCCTCCAAAGTGCGAAAATTGAAAAGTTGTCCGATTTCAACGAAAATTGGCATTTAGGTGAATATTGATATTACGAACAACATGGTGACATGTTTGAACAAATCCAAGATGGCCGCCAAAGTCCAAGATGGCCGCCATATTCAAAATGGCCGCCAAAGTGCGAAAATTGAAAAGTTGTCCGATTTCAACGAAAATTGGCATTTAGGTCAATATTGATATTACGAACAACATGGCGACACTTTCGAACAAATCCAAGATGGCTGTCATATTCAAAATGGCTGCCAAAGTGCGAATATTGAAAAGTTGTCTGATTTCAACAAAAATTGGCATTTAGGTCAATATTGATATTACGAACAACATGTCGAACAAATCCAAGATGGCTGCCAAAGTCCAAGATGGCCGCCATATTCAAAATGGCCGCCAAAGTGCGAAAATTGAAAAGTTGTCCGAATTGTGACAAAAGTGGGCACGGGAGGGGATTTTTTTGTGACTTGCTTGCAATCACAATCAGCACTTGTTATTATTATTATTTTCATATTTCTTATGTTTTCCCCTCGCAATGTTGTCCGCTCGTTTTCTCGCTCATCTTTTAACCGATCGAAATGAAACTTTGGGAACATGTTAAGGGTGACCTGAAGTTGTGCAATCCACTTTTGAAATTTTCAAAATGGCCGCCATTTTCAAAATGGCCGCCGTTGAAAAAAATGACGGCCGTTGTCAGATCTCAGTAATTGCCAAAGCAATTTCAATGAAAATTGGTATACTGGTACAGCTAACTATCCCGAGCATTTTTGCAAAAAAAAATTTGACGCGGCCGACATTTCAAAATGGCCGCCATCCGAACACCACCCCCCTAAAAATGTAAAAATTTAAACGTCATCCGATTTAGACGAAATTTGGTATACAGGTAGCTTATGATACCCTAAGTGTGCCACTATTTAAAAATTTTTTGTCCGACTTCCGGTTTCAAAATGGCGGCCGTTTTAAAGTTTTACAAAATGGCGGCCGTTGTCAGATCTCAGTTATGGCCAGAGCAATTTCAATGAAAATTGGTATACTGATACAGCTAACTATCCTGAGCATTTTTGCAAAAAAAATTTTTTGTCCGACTTCCGGTTTCAAAATGGCGGCCGTTTTAAAGTTTGCTCGTTTTCTCGCTCATCTTTTAACCGATCGAAATGAAACTTGGCCAACTGAAAGCTCATGTTATGAAGTTGTGCTCTTGACTTTTAGTTCCCTCTACTCGGTCAAAAGGGCGGAACGGGAGGCGACTTCAACGTTTCGGGAAACGTAATTTTTAATTATTATTTTCATATTTCTTATGTTTTCCCCTCGCAATGTTGTCCGCTCGTTTTCTCGCTCATCTTTTAACCGATCGAAATGAAACTTTGGGAACATAATAAGGGTGACCTGAAGTTGTGCAATCCTTTTTTGAAATTTTCAAAATAGCCGCCATTTTCAAAATGGCCGCCGTTGAAAAAAAATGACGGCCGTTGTCAGATCTCAGTAATTGCCAAAGCAATTTCAATGAAAATTGGTATACTGATACAGCTCCCTATCCCGAGCATTTTTGCAAAAAAAAATTTGACGCGGCCGACATTTCAAAATGGCCGCCATCCGAACACCACCCCCTAAAACTGTAAAAATTTAAACGTCATCCGATTTAAACGAAATTTGGTATACAGGTAGCTTATGATACCCTGAGTGTTCCACTATTTTCAAAATTTTTGTCCGACTTCCGGTTTCAAAATGGCGGCCGTTTTAAAGTTTTACTAAATGGCGGCCGTTGTCAGATCTCAGTTATGGCCAGAGCAATTTCAATGAAAATTGGTATACTGATACAGCTAACTATCCTGAGCATTTTTGCAAAAAAAATTTTTTGTCCGACTTCCGGTTTCAAAATGGCGGCCGTTTTAAAGTTTGCTCGTTTTCTCGCTCATCTTTTAACCGATCGAAATGAAACTTGGCCAACTGAAAGCTCATGTTATGAAGTTGTGCTCTTGACTTTTAGTTCCCTCTACTCGGTCAAAAGTGCGGAACGGGAGGCGACTTCAACGTTTCGGGAAACGTAAATTTTAATTATTATTATTATTTTCATATTTCTTATGTTTTCCCCTCGCAATGTTGTCCGCTCGTTTTCTCGCTCATCTTTTAACCGATCGAAATGAAACTTTGGGAACATGTTAAGGGTGACCTGAAGTTGTGCAATCCACTTTTGAAATTTTCAAAATGGCCGCCATTTTCAAAATGGCCGCCGTTGAAAAAAATGACGGCCGTTGTCAGATCTCAGTAATTGCCAAAGCAATTTCAATGAAAATTGGTATACTGGTACAGCTAACTATCCCGAGCATTTTTGCAAAAAAAAATTTGACGCGGCCGACATTTCAAAATGGCCGCCATCCGAACACCACCCCCCTAAAAATGTAAAAATTTAAACGTCATCCGATTTAGACGAAATTTGGTATACAGGTAGCTTATGATACCCTAAGTGTGCCACTATTTAAAAATGTTTTGTCCGACTTCCGGTTTCAAAATGGCGGCCGTTTTAAAGTTTTACAAAATGGCGGCCGTTGTCAGATCTCAGTTATGGCCAGAGCAATTTCAATGAAAATTGGTATACTGATACAGCTAACTATCCTGAGCATTTTTGCAAAAAAAATTTTTTGTCCGACTTCCGGTTTCAAAATGGCGGCCGTTTTAAAGTTTGCTCGTTTTCTCGCTCATCTTTTAACCGATCGAAATGAAACTTGGCCAACTGAAAGCTCATGTTATGAAGTTGTGCTCTTGACTTTTAGTTCCCTCTACTCGGTCAAAAGTGCGGAACGGGAGGCGACTTCAACGTTTCGGGAAACGTAAATTTTAATTATTATTATTATTTTCATATTTCTTATGTTTTCCCCTCGCAATGTTGTCCGCTCGTTTTCTCGCTCATCTTTTAACCGATCGAAATGAAACTTTAGGAACATGTTAAGGGTGACCTGAAGTTGTGCAATCCACTTTTGAAATTTTCAAAATGGCCGCCGTTGAAAAAAATAACGGCCGTTGTCAGATCTCAGTAATTGCCAAAGGAATTTCAATGAAAATTGGTATACTGGTACAGCTAACTATCCCGAGCATTTTTGCAAAAAAAAATTTGACGCGGCCGACATTTCAAAATGGCCGCCATCCGAACACCACCCCCCTAAAAATGTAAAAATTTAAACGTCATCCGATTTAGACGAAATTTGGTATACAGGTAGCTTATGATACCCTAAGTGTGCCACTATTAAAAATGTTTTGTCCGACTTCCGGTTTCAAAATGGCGGCCGTTTTAAAGTTTTACAAAATGGCGGCCGTTGTCAGATCTCAGTTATGGCCAGAGCAATTTCAATGAAAATTGGTATACTGATACAGCTAACTATCCTGAGCATTTTTGCAAAAAAAATTTTTTGTCCGACTTCCGGTTTCAAAATGGCGGCCGTTTTAAAGTTTGCTCGTTTTCTCGCTCATCTTTTAACCGATCGAAATGAAACTTGGCCAACTGAAAGCTCATGTTATGAAGTTGTGCTCTTGACTTTTAGTTCCCTCTACTCGGTCAAAAGTGCGGAACGGGAGGCGACTTCAACGTTTCGGGAAACGTAAATTTTAATTATAATTATTATACTGACTGTCTTGACTTGGAAAATTATAACTAGAAGAAAAATAGGACAGTAATGGAACATTAAATGATACCCCGCCACGTTTTGATGTAAAGTATTCCTTACGAAATTTATTGATCGTCCTTCCCAAACCTGGACATTTTCAGGCTTTCACCGCCGCTTTGTTTTTGTTTTTTTGTTTTTTTGCAGACGTTATACGTTGATCGGCTTCTTCCGTTGACTAGGATAAAAATAACTTATTTAAAGCGCAGCAGTGATCAATCATTGATTACAAGTTAAACCCGCCCTTTACAATTGATTGACGTCCAAATCAATAGTTTTCTTAGGCAGGTTGAGAAACTATGAAGGCATAGTGCACGGAGCACAATTCCTTTAGAAATATGTGTCAAAATAGTAAAAAATTTCTATTAAAGGACATTCCTACAGAAAGTATAATAATGCTAAATAATCATCAATAATGATTTTAGTTTGCAAGTTTAATTTCGATTATTGTGTTTGTATCCGATTTGCATTTTTAATAAGCATTTAAAATACATGTCAAATAGCTGCATGTTCAATAAGTTTTCATTTGCAAACAGACCTGTGCCATCTTCCATGTTTGTTTTACAGGAACTGATAGGTAACAGTTGTCATGGTGTTGCGTCCATCCTGGGTCACATTCGGTCGTTTCGTTTCCTGCTGTAAAACGGAATACAAAACCTAAGAGTTATACTCAATATAAAATGTATACGAAAATATGTTCGAAATCTATGTTAAAAATAATTACATTCGGTAACGAATGTTTTGCGTTTATGCTAACACGAAAACAGTTGGAAATGAATGTATAAAACATTGTATGGACAAACTGACATGGATTTTCGTATCTAGCACTTAGAAGTGAAACCTACCATCAGCAGCGTGAACAGTTCCAATGGTGAGGATTATTACGACAAATGAAGTCTTTACAACCATGTTGTTAATATACTGTACAGATAAAAACTTTCAGTGAGAACTAGAGCAAATGTCGTGTATGGCACGCGAAAGTCACATGTATTCATAATCGTAAATAGATTATAATTCAAGTTTTTCATGTAATGATACAACTATTAGTTTCACTAATAAGCGGCTTAATATGAATTATTACCTTGAATTTACGTTTAATCAATCGTTTTCTACACATAGTAAGTCGTCTAACAATGAATTAAATTCATATTCGATAATGCATAAAGTGTTTATCGCAAGCTGAAGTCCCGTCACCCATTAACACACTGAAGACGCCTTAACAAGAGCACAGTTCTTAAGCATAACCGAGACGAACTTCAAGCTTCCCACGTGTCATTATCGACTATGCAAACTATCACACCAATAATCCAAACATAGAAACGCCATTTCGTAGATAAAGAGAAATCATTGGATTTCGACTTTTGGCGTTTACCCTTTTTCGTCTATGAATTTCGCACGTTTCAAATTTAATTAAGAAAATCAAAATATTAACACGAAAAGGCGAAAATAAAAAAAGTCTAAAGGTCTAAATAACCGTATCCAGCTTCCATATTCACACACAATAAACACAAAGATGAAAAATATTAACATACAGTGAAAGTTAGTATACTGCAAGTTCGCATTTAAGTGTTGATATTTCGCGTTTTTGTGTCAGTACTTTGTTTTTAACATTTCACTTTTTCAACTTAAAAAAGATTGTACTTTTCGTTTTTTGCTGACTTTGGTAAAATAAAATAGAATAAAAATACAATAAACAATTTCCTTCAATTTGTTGAAGTTGGCCATTATAGGAAGGAACAAATCTTAATTGCAACAGGAACCTATTAATCAGTTATACAAGTCCCAGAATGCAATAGACCGTTGTGCGTTTTAATGTCTCTTGTCTTGTTCAGGTAACTACCGCCGTTAGTCGGCGCACTCTATCCTCTGGATAGATAAATGTAGTGCACATCAATGCATGAGTATGGTGCATATAGTCACAGTGAGAATACAAATATAGTGTATTATACGGAGTCAGGTGAACGTTTATGTACAGTGTATATTTGGGATATATACAGTTAGGCTTCCACATATAAGTTATTATATGCAAAGTTATTAAACTCAGTTAAAAATCGCTACTTATTCATGTTATTGTAAAAGCACAAAAGGCACTAAAAGTCAAGAAGCAGCACTACGTAAAATATCAGGCACTCGTCATAAAAGCACTAAAATCTTCATATGTTGTTAGTCCTGTCCCTCCCCCTTTAACTGTCTCATTCTTTCCTTATGTAAATTATAGCACATGTTCCTGGTTAGTTCCTCCAACTCTATATAACCTTGTTTTTTCAGCTTATTGATATATGGCAGCTCTAGGTTTGTACAGTCCAGTATGAGTTGGAGTAGGTTGTTTTGGGTGACAAATTCTTGGTAAGCATCGTTTTTGACGTTATCTAGGTAGCTTTTGATATTCCGGAGATGCCTTGTCCTGACGTTTTCCAGCTTTGGGCACTTGAGAATAAAGTGTTGTAGATCATCTGGCTCATCCCCGCATAGGCAGCATATAGTATTGATATTACTGTCTCCATACTTTTTTCTGGTTGTATTAAACAGGTATGTTTGAGTTACAAGCTTGATCTTGACTTCTGCCGCTCTTATTTTGCTAGGTACATTTCCTGCGCTTTCCAAATATTATGTGGTTGTGACATCGGGTTTTTCTGTAATTGGAGGTATTTAAGGGTCGACTTCTTGGCTATATCTTCCTCACATTGTCGAGACCAGTATACTTCTTGTGCCTTCTTTACTTCTTTCTTCCACGCCTTTTTTGATCTAGGGTTTTCCATTAGCTCATGTATTGTCTCCATTCCATATTTCTCTAAAACTAGCTCAGCCCTTTCTGTGAAAAGTTTGTTACTATCTCTGTTGAAGCACTGTTGTCTGATTAGGATATTATACTCTGCTGAGGATGGGCATCTAATTATATTCATAAGGAGTGACAGTATGTTACGATCTATATGCATCTGTATTGGAATTGCACCAACCAATTTACGATCATTTGACACTGAGAATGGCATTAATCAAAGCAAGAAAACAAGCAATAAGAATAATAAAGTTGTTTTATCGACTTTATAAATAAAATTTAATCATCGTTTTTGAGAGCTTATATGTTACTTATTTATTTTCATATAAAGTTGTTTTATCGACTTTAATAAAAAAAAATTAATCGTGAATAGTGTATCCCTACTGTACCTCAATATCAAGAACGATAATTGTGTATGCACTTCCGGTAATTATCAAACAAAATCAGCAGCAAGATTTTCTTCATGTTATTTGAATGTATTTACTGCTTCCATTAACACACTGCTGATTTTGTATACTCTTTTAAGGTTCAGTGTCTTAACAGGTTTTGATTTCTTCATAAGTTAATCAAACAGTGAAGTAGGACGCTATAAATTTCCGTTTACTAATCACGTTTCACTTTCATTTTGCCACACACATGATAAGCTAAGTTTTATCACCACATTTTTTCACTTTTTGAAATGAAAAATGAAGTTTCAATATTGTGCAGATTCATGATGTTTATTTTTATACATTTTAGATATGTAACAGTGGGCAAAATATAATCATAATCTCTTCAAGTTTCTTATTGATATAAATATTACATAACAGTAAACAACCCTACAAATACAATTATACAACATATAAACAAGACATTCACAACATATTAATCTGACATACAATACATACTACATTAATAAAATTGGAGATCTTTATTTCAGATCAAACCTTTATAGTTTAACCAGTTACTTTACTTTATGCTAATTCGCCGATTGCGAAATTAAGTGGTGTTACCTCCCTTAAAGGTGCAGGTAACCGCGATTTACATGTATGACTCGCACATGCAGTTTATGCTTACCACTAACTTTCAGTGAGAAAATTCTTATTTCCAATGCATTAGAAACCATAAAAACAATGTTTTGCAACATATTTTGACCTCTTTATTGTGACGTTCCAGTTTTTTTTGGGGTGTTCACACAATTGTTCATTTGACAGTTAATATTATTGTCTAGAAATTCAACAACAATAGAACGTACACAATGCGAGTATTCAGAGTCAATTGTCATTCCTTTGAACGCCTGATGTGATTGACTTAATTGACAGGTGGGTGGCCCAGTGTATCAAAAACAACACATCTTTTACAATCCAATCAATAGGTGTGGCAGGAAAAACTTAAAGATGGGAGGAGCATTCCTTCAAAGACTTGAAATCGTGTTAATACATTCTCTACATAACTGCAATAAAACTATGCACCTTTCTGGGTTGCAATAATTTCCTTAAACAAAATAAAAATTTAAATAATCTTAAGCTATTTTACTTTCAATATCATAGTCTTTTTATTGGGGGAGGAAGCCGGAGTACCCGGAGAGAACCCACGACCTGCGGTAGGAAAACTGGCAATCCTTGTCAGTTTTCCTACCGCAGGTCGGGGGTTCTCTCCGGGTACTCCGGCTTCCTCCCCCAATAAAAACTGGACGCCATGAAATAGCTGAAAAATTGCTGAAAGTGGCGTTAAAACACCATTCAAACAAAACAAAACATCTTTTAGTGATGATAGCCATAGTTTTTTTAACTGGAAGTAAAAGGGAGATAAATCATGTAAAACTGGAAATGGGTCAATTAAATCATAAAGTTACAATTTACTTTACACAAATATAAAATTACATTAAAAGAATTTAACAAACAAAACACATAGAGACAAACATAAAAATTACATGTCTAGCACAGGGACCAGGTTGTACATCAGTGAATTACATAAATAATGGTATCAATATTTGCTGTAACTTCCCAATCTTAATTATTTCTCTCTCTCTCTTTCAAGACAAAGAACAAAGAATAAAAATATAGATTTTAGGCGGGAAAACTACTTAACTCAACCACAGATGAAATCTTAGAACTATACAACCAACTGAAATCTCCATTCAAACACACCTTCCATTAATACAGACACAACTGAGTACTTCTAAGAATACCTGTATACAATACTAAATTTATCAAATCAATAGGATCACCAGATCATAGCCTGAGGACCAATATCAATGTAAATAACTTTAAAAAATCAGTTAATATTTATTTACTTTCTTATTTCAAGATAGCATTTTATATACAAGTAATAATTTTCATTTAAAACATATATAACAATTACATTTTTCACAAAATAAAAACCACAAATATACACACTTTCACCTGTTCACAGATATTTGCTCAATAAGCTGATTAAATGACACTAATGCCATATTGATGTAGAATCAGATTGTACAGTTTTGTCAAATAATTATTGAGCTTTTCATGTTTATATAAACATTTTAGGTACAAGATGAGTGTCCATAGCTCATTACAGGATGGAAATCATTCTGTTCCTATGACAAACACAACAAACAGTAGTGATATGATCATGGCTAGCTGTTTCAAGAACTTTATGATAGCTGCATGTGTCAGGTATAGTACTGCTTCTTTAATTTGACAACTTTCCAATTTAAAAAATGCCACCTATTGTCCACTTCTGGTACCAAAAACTGTGGCTAGAGTGGCAGTTTTTCATGTTGAAAACTTTTTAAATGGACAATTGTTTTTGATAAAGGTTCATGCTTCAGGTGATTGACAGGTGTCATATCTGAGCAAGGATGTTATTAAAACCCCCTGCTGTATAAATTAACCGATGTTTATTCCAACATTTACCTGATGCTAATCTCAGGTAGAACCCCAGTTGTTTTATAGTTGATTAAACAAGCTCAGGATTTTAGCTAGGATTTTTTAAACATTAGTCACTTTTGTGTGCAACTATTTTTAAGATCTTGTATGTGTGTATATTTATTTATATGTCTAAATGCATGCAAGATCATTAATTAATTAATACAATAAACATCAAAATATTTATTATTTTCTGGCACCATTTTATAACATATACATGTAGTATGTATTCAATGTAATATTACCATAGAACATATATTTAAACAGATTTAGATAAAAAAAAACTTTAAAAGTGATTGCCAAAATATTCATATTTGTTTATTTTAAAATTTTTGCATGGTCATTTTAATTCTAATTTTAATAGCAGCATCATACTTTACAATCTCGGGCACCGATTTCACATCCGCTGCAAAAAACTGTCAGTATTATTTTTCTTTAACCTGGTTTCCACTAGTATTTTAACCTACGCTTCATGTACAAAGTAAAGTCACGCCTGAACCAGCGTTAACAAATGGCATGTAAAACATGATAAACATGAGACTATGATATAAAGATTTCTGACGAGAATGGCAATAAAATTAAAAGGAGACATGAAACGATTTTTTAAATGCCAGGGTGACTTCAACTTCCCTTTTAAAGGTGAATTACGCGATGTTGGAACACAGTGAGATCGCCCCAGTTGCCTTCCAACTGGTTATGCTTGATCGCATGTGACGGTGTGTACACAGTAATTAAGTGATTAAATATAAAATAACATTCAGTGGCATGTCTCTTACATAATTAATTTGATTGCCTTGGGTCATAAACATGTACCTTAGGTAAGATGAGTGGATTTACCTGTGCCAAAATTGACGATGAAAATTTTGAAATTTTAAAAGGGAATTGGGGAATTACGTCCTAAATATTTTTTCGTCATTTCTAAAAAGGATTTGCCAATTGCGAAAGTGGCCAGCGCTAGCTAAATCACTGAAGCGTACTATTGACATCCATGTTCTAATATTCGAAGTAACCTGTTGCCTAGGGCTATAGTAACATCTACATATGAGGTTAATAAGATGAAAATTTAATTGACATAGACAAACAATACAAAAACAATGCAAAATCTTTATTTCAGTCTTTTAGTGATGATAGCCATAGTTTTTTATAAACAGAAGAAAAAGGGGAGATAAATGATTTAAAACTGGAAATGGGTCAATTTATACAAACTTAAAATATTCTAATATTTTAAGCAGTGAATTATTTTTAGGGCTCACCACTTTGGTACTTGATGAAAGCATTAAAAACTGATGATAGATTCCTAAGTTAATTTTGTCAATTGAATCGCAACAGGCATAACAATTTTCTTCATAAAAATTACTTCAATCAAAGTGTACATGACCCAAGCCAATTGACAGGAAATTTAACTATTCCACCTTGCTACTGGATCACAGTAGGTGTCAACAAAAGTGTTGTATGGATTGTACTGATGCACACAGACAGTCAACTTTTTATTAAATATGTAATTCAAATAAAAATGAAAAAGATTTGTGTAAATTTTATGTGTTTCAAATTGATTACGTGCCATTTGTTTACTTCCGAGATTTCTGGCGGAAACCACTTAATTAGAAAAAGGAGAGTACAATTGTCCTTCATGAAAAATGTTAACCGCTGTTCCTATAGGCTGATTTGTAATTCATTAAAATGTAAGATTTATTCATGAATATTAAAAACATTGCAGTGTGGTGGAGTATCATTTAATGTCCCATAAGATGCCATATTTTAAAGGAATGAAATTTAAAAAAATTGCTGGTTTTACAGTATTTAGTAGAGCTACATGACTGATATCAATTTTCAGGAGCTCTGTTCTGACATCCTTGGCAGTTATAACAGCATTACTGTGTATAATGAAGATTGTTCGATTACACACAAGACAACACCCCATATGGCATCAGTATGTTATATTCTATACAGCATCCTTAGAATGTACTATTGGGTAAGTAACATAAATCAGTTGTTGGGAATGGATATACCAACTTTTTTTATACCCCCGCTTGAAAAGCGGGGGGTATATAGTGTTCATGGTGTCCGTCCGTCCGTCCTTCCGTCCGTCCGTTACACTTTCTATTATTTGCAACTCCTCCTACACCACTGAAAGGAATTTGATGAAACTTACACAGAATCTTTGTCTCATAGTGCCATTGTGCAGGAGATATTTAACATTTTGATCGGAATGATATTTGGGGTTTCCCATAGAAAAACATGGACTTTGTCATTGACCTAAGGGGTCCCTATCTCTTATGTGCAACTCCTCCTACACCACTGAATGGAATTTAATGAAACTTACACAGAATGCTTGTCACATAGTGCCATTGTGCAGGAGATATTAAACATTTTGATCGGATCGATATTTGGGGTTTCCCATAGAAAAACATGGACATTGTCATTGACCTAAGGGGGGCCTCATCTCTTATGTGCAACTCCTCCTACACCACTGAATGGAATTTAAAGAAACTTACACAGCATCCTTGTCACATAGTGCCATTGTGCAGGAGATATTAAACATTTTGATCCCCCCCGCTTGAAAAGCGGGGGGGGGGGGTATATAGTGTTCATTGTGTCCGTCCGTCCTTCCGTCCGTCCGTTACACTTTCTATTATTTGCAACTCCTCCTACACCACTGAAAGGAATTTGATGAAACTTACACAGAATCTTTGTCTCATAGTGCCATTGTGCAGGAGATATTTAACATTTTGATCGGAATGATATTTGGGGTTTCCCATAGAAAAACATGGACTTTGTCATTGACCTAAGGGGTCCCTATCTCTTATGTGCAACTCCTCCTACACCACTGAATGGAATTTAATGAAACTTACACAGAATGCTTGTCACATAGTGCCATTGTGCAGGAGATATTAAACATTTTGATCGGATCGATATTTGGGGTTTCCCATAGAAAAACATGGACATTGTCATTGACCTAAGGGGGGCCTCATCTCTTATGTGCAACTCCTCCTACACCACTGAATGGAATTTAAAGAAACTTACACAGCATCCTTGTCACATAGTGCCATTGTGCAGGAGATATTAAACATTTTGATCGGATCGATATTTGGGGTTTCCCATAGAAAAACATGGACATTGTCATTGACCTAAGGGGGTCCTCATGTCTTATGTGCAACTCCTCCTACACCACTGAATGGAATTTGTTGAAACTTACACAGAATCCTTGTCACATAGTGCCATTGTGCAGGAGATATTTATTATTTTGATCGGAATGATATTTGGGGTTTCCCATAGAACAACATGGACTGTCATTGACAAAAGGGGATACCCATTTCTTATGTGCAACTCCTCCTACACCACTAAATGGAATTTGATGAAACTTAAACAGAATGTTGTCACATATTGCCACTGTGCACTAGATATATAACATTTCGATTGGAATGATATTTGGGGTTTCCCATAGAAAAACATGGACTTTGTCATGGACATAAGGGATACCCATCTCTTATGTGCAACTCATTCCTACACCACTGAATGGAATTTGTTGAAACTTACACAGAATCCATGTCACGTAGAGCCATTGTGCAGGAGATATTTAACATTTTGATCGGAATGATATTTGGGGTTTCCCATAGAAAAACATGGAGTTTGTAATGGACATAATGGGATACCCATCTTTTATTTACAATTCCTCCTACACCACTGAATGGAATTTGTTGAAACTTATACAGAATCTTGGTCACATATTGCCATTGTGCATTGGATATTAAACATTTTTATCAGAATATTATTGGAGGTTTGCCATAGAAAAACATGGACTTTGTCATTGACATAGGGGATGTCATTCTTTGGGGGATTGGGGAGGGTTACATGTATTATCTGCAATTTCGCCTTCACGTTTAACTAGATAAAGTTTCAATTTCATAATTAAGAACACCTGAATTTTCAAAGTAATTGTGAAGCGGGGGGTATCAATGGTGAGCATTGCTCACAGGTGTTTTTACTCTAGTTTAAATAGTATAGTTATATGACAAAAGAAGGATTTCATTTTTGTTTTGTTGATATATTTAATAGCAATATAATATAAACATGGTCTTGAGAAGTTGATCCAATTGGCTTATTAAATTTAATGAATATTCATTAAATCGACTTAATATTCGCGAATGTGCCCATGGTCTGTAAATGGTAGCAAAACAAAAATACAACTGCACTGTAGGTTTCAGACAATGGTTGAAAAACAAAATATATTAAATAATGTTAATTGTGATTGATAATAAAAGATACTTATTTGATGCCATAGGCTTTTATGCTTCTTTTAGCAATATTTCTGCTATATCATGGCCACAGTTTTTTAAAACAAGAGAGAGTACCCCTGTTAGAATCCAGAACTTCAGCAGAAATAAACAAATATACCTACAATATAAGATAGTTGAAGTGGTATAGACACATTTTCATATGGGAAATTTAACTTCAAATTCATTTGTAACCGTATTGATATGTACATGAAATATGCAGTAGTTAGTTATTAAGTTAGGCCACTCATAATAAATATGGGGGGCCTCGGTGGCCGAGTGGTCAAGGTAGTTCATCTACTATTGATCACGTGGTCTGTCAACACTGAGATTGCGGGTTCGATTCTCACTGCAGGTCGGGGGTTCTCTCCGGGTACTCCGGCTTCCTCCCCCAATAAAAACTGGATGCCATGAAATAGCTGAAAAATTGCTGAAAGTGGCGTTAAACATCAAACAAGCAAACAAACATAATAAATATGCAGTAGTTAGTTATTAAGTTAGGCCACTCGTAATAAATTGATAGGGTTGATGTTTCCTGGTTGAACTATGATTGTTCTATCTAACAAATTTTATTACAGTGAAGTTTTTAAAAGAATACTTTTTAAAAGAATACTTTTTAAAAGAATACTTTGTAACTATTTTCATTATGTTTCACTGCAAAAATGTCTTTTGAAATCTTAAGGGGACAACAATAAATTGCCTACCTAGATATAGCTACCTACCCAATTTTTAAACTCTATGATTTGGGAACAGCAAAAAACTATTTTTTAAAGATAATAAAACATTATATAGTACTTACAGATTTGTTTGATTAACTGAGGAATTTATTCTTGCAGTGGAGTTCATTGGGTAATAGTTTCCTATGCACAGATGGACTTTGTTCTGCAGTATTTAAAGTTATTACAGTTTTTGGTGATGTGTCATTACTATTGGACATTAGCGACCAGGGCACTGCGGCGTGAGAGACTCACTAAATGGTATAGCATACACAACTAGCTTTAATATCAAAGGTGCATGTGAATCCATAACTGTTGAAACCCACCTTGGAGTAGTATATTAAGACTTGTGTTCTTAATTGTCTATTTACTATATTTTGAAATTTTGTAAGCTTTTGCAGTCATAGAGAATTCCCGAATATAAATACATCAAGAATAACATAATGGAAAAAAAAAAAATTATCCAAATTCATACTATGAAGAGTGTCATTTTTAAAGCTGGGTTACAATAATTGAGCTGTTTGATTTGCACAATATTTAACCATTTGTTTGACATCAAGTACTTTCTGTAACAAATTTTTGTCAAAAACAGTAAAACATTGGAGTTTGCATTCTAAAAGAACATTGAAATACAGTCACTCCAGGTAGGTAACTCCTAAATACAATTTTAATTGATGTAAAATGATCAGTAAAAGTAGGTATTATCAAACAAGTTGTTTCTTAAGAAAGTTGCTTGCTAAGGTTTTGTTTGACTGCTTAATAAGTAAGTGAATGAGAATAATATTTGTGTATCTAACAAGTATTATTGAGAGAGGAAGGATAGGTTAGCTTAAGAGTCTTAAAAATAGTTTATTGGTGTGACTTGTGTAACAGTTTAAGGATTAAACGCTTATATTTGGTAATTCATTGATGTGTGAACAAGGTCACCACATTTACAAACATAAAAACCAATGATCATTTATGATAAGTTTGTAAGCGAGTCAACCTTGTTCATACATCGATGAATTACAAAACATATGCATTTAATCCTTATAACTCCTTAAATTGTTTTAAATTTTTACTATAATTTTTTCTGTCAAGACTTTCTTTGCATAAAATTTCATTATACTAGTGTGTGACGAATACAAATATACACAACAAACTTAAGATGAAAACATCATTTTTGGAAGGAGTGACTGGCATTGAAAACAGGTATATTTTACGATTTACCGAGAAGATTATTTCTGAAAACAAAGGAAAGAACAGCAAACAATATTTTCGTGAATTATGCATATTAACATTACTTATCCTGTAAATGTCGAAGCTTTTCAAATATAACGTAAACCTAGCTAGAAAATTGAAAGGAGTAATTCTTAAACACAGAGTTTGTAGCAAAGCTGTATATCTGGCTCATCTGTGTATTATTTATTTGCCATGGCTGTCAAAAAAGAACATAGTTTCATGGCTTTTGTGTGTATTAAAAATTGCTTTATTTAATTAAAATTAATGGAAACACATTTACATGCATCGTTTATGTATACCTACAAACTCAAATTTTGTCAACAGTCAAATTTTCAGTGATTTCCCTTCATTCAAAAATGTAAACAATTAATCAAAAGGGAAAATATCTTGTATATATTTCTCTAAACAAATGAATCCTCAATAATAATATACAACCAAATACTTCACTTCAACCAAATAATCTTCTGTTTAAGCGATACAATGATAAGATATTTTTATCGACAAATATTTTAGTGTTCTTGCTTAGTTTTTTTTCTTTAATGTACACGACATGGTTGCCATATTTGTTTTCATTTCACAAAAAACAAATGATTCCCAAACAGTTGTTCATGCAGTGTTAATGGGAACTACTGGTTCAAGCCCTAGTGACCAATCAAAAATTACTATAAACATAAACGAAAGATAAAAATTATTATGCTGGGTAAAACACATCATCATATGGTACAAAAATATAACCTAGTATGTTTGTCTGGTATAAAGCTGCCAAAAGAGTGTCTACAACAATCAAGGCTTTGTCATGCCATAAAGTCACTTAAAAATTGCCAACATACTTTAATGCCATGCTGCAGCTGAAAATTGCCAACAAAATAAATTATGATACTAAAATGCCATAATATGGTTGATAAAATTGCCAAAAAATACTCTGTGAATAATACACAAACCAAACTTTACTTGTATTGGTATATTTCAGGGTACTTTTACCACTGTTGGTATGTGTATGTATATGTTGGTATATTTCAGGGTACTTTTACCACTGTTGGTATGTGTATGTATATGTTGGTATATTTCAGGGTACTTTTACCACTGTTGGTATGTGTATGTATATGTTGGTATATTTCAGGGTACTTTTACCACTATTGGTATGTGTATGTATATATTTCACTGTTATAGCCACTCTGGGGATTGTAAATGTACAGTCAGCATATACTGAATGTCTACGTAAGTAGTTTGTTAAAACTCTGGTAATTGTTTTTACCCAAATATTGAAGTGCTTTAATCTTTTTGTTATTGTATATTTTTTCAGGAGAGTAGTTTTAAACTCTTTTTATTGGCTCTAAATCTCAATTTTTGTTTTAAGGCCTCAGTGGTTAAGTGGTTAAGGTAGTCATCTACTATTGATCACATGGTCTGTCAACACTGAGATTGTAGGTTGGATTCTTACTGCAGGCAGGGTGTAATCGACTCCAAACTTAATTGATAAGGATTGCCAGTTTTTCAACCCTCAGGTAAAGGGTTTTTTTCAGGGACTCAGGCTTCCTCCCCCAATAAAAACTGGATGCCATGATATAGCTGAAAAATTGCTGAAAATGGCTATAAACATCATTCAAACAAACATCAATCAATTTTTGTTGTTTTTAGGATATTATTTTAGTTTAAATTTCACAGATACTGTATATTTAATTTTTCTTTGTTTAAAAAAATATTAATTGATCTGCAAGTACTGTACATGATAGGAATTTTGAAGCATTGACTTTAGAAAATTCATCATCATTTATAATATATAAATTTAATTTTCACAAGACCTGTTAATGTCAAGGGTCCGGAAACGGTCATATTTGCCGGACATGACCGAAATTTATACTAAAATGACCGACTACGATTTGCTCAAATCGGACATCTAAAAAGTAATATTTTACATGCAATAATCACTTGTTGGACTTAATCCCTTTAATTTCTTCTATGTAGAAATATTTGTATTAAAAAATCAACCCAAAGGCTATTTCCTGTCACTGACATGTGTTTATTGACCACAGACCGGTGATTATGTAATAGGTAAACAGGTGGTGACTGATCTGTTTCATCCATATCGTAAACATAGTATTCAACAACATTTTGAAATATACAGAGATTGAATATAATAGATTGTTTCTATTTCACATTTCTAAGGAAATAAGACAACTTTACAGTACACGCAACTCTAATGAAAAACACGTGCGGTCAAAATTGTACACTACGCAAGCGCCAATGTAACAAACGTTACATAAATCAAAAGAAAACCAATTTGAAGAAAAATTCCTTGAAAATAATGAGAACAAAAATGATTATTCATTTAATAATAAAAACTTGTTAAAAGAATCCATCGCAGAATAACGCATAAATTTAATTCTGGTCCGAACTTGTTGCAATTAGGTGACAACTTCCTATTTCGGGTAAATGAAAAACTCGCCGGGATGTTCATCAAAACAACGTTGTTTGCCATTATTTTGTTGCATAGACAACATGTCATCTTACAATAAAGATTTTTTAGGCAGGAGATTGTATCTCTACATATATTTTCGCTTACTCGTACTATCGTGGCGAAACGTCCAGACGTGCAAACACGTTTCAGACGAAACGACCCCAGACCAATATTCACTACCATGGAATATGGTAATTTCTTAGGGGGAAAAATGACTGAAATGGGCAGGGAAAACTTCCGGACCCCTGGTTAATGTAATATTTTATTTATTTTTTAGAACCTTATTGGTTAGAACTGTCAGCAGCCGAGTTTGTTACGGTGCAGCTGTTTGCTATAGCAGGGTTCTATATCACAAAGAGGCTGAATGAAATCAGTACACTGGACACGGTCAGATGGTCACAAAAAAGAGATTTGTGGTGGTATGTTCCAATGTGATAAGCAATAATCAATGCAAAAGATGGTTATCACCCAAGAAACAAAGTCATCACACTATAAATAACTAAACTCTAGAAAGTTATCTTCTGTAAACAACCAGCAGAAAGTTAAATATTAAGTTACCTCATTGTAAACCATTACCAGAAAGTTAAATATTAAGCTATTTCCTTGTAAATAGTCACCAGAATTTTAAATATTAAGTTATCTCCCTGTAATTAATCACGAGAAAGTTAAATATTTAGTTATTTCCCTTTAAATAATCACCAGAAAGTTAAATATTTTAAGTTATCTTCTTGTATATAATCACCAGAAAGTTAATATTAGTTTATCTCCCTTTAAATAATCACCAGAAAGTTAAATATTAAGTTATCTCCCTGTAACAATCACCAGAAATTTTAATTAAGTTATCTGCCTGTAAATAATCACCAGAAAGTTAACTATTTAGTTAACTTACTGTAATTAAACCTTAGAAAAATATTTCCCTGCAAATAAATCCGACAAAATATTTCCTTCATATAAATACCAGAATGATATCCCATTTAAATGAATCTAAAGGTGTTATCCCCCCTACAAATAAGCTGAAAAAGATACCATCTGCAAATAAATGCTGGCTAGTTATTTATCTTTAAATAAACAGTAAAAAGATATTTCTTGTAAAAACATTAGAACAATATCTCCTATAAGATATCTCTTGTCAACAAACATTCAAATATATCCCCTTTATACAAACACCAGAAAGTATCTTCCTGCAAGCAGACATGTCATTCTTATAAGGACTGAAGATAGCCATTTAAGTTTGACATTTATCTGCCTAAAAATTAACACTATAAAGTTTTTTTTTCTGCACTCTGTTTTAGTTAAATGTATGTGGCATAAACACCAAGTCATAGGAGATATGGAAATAATAAGGGATTTATTTCCTTTGAATTTAAAAAAGGAAGTAATTTCTCATTCCTCTCAGAATTATAGAACATGTGAAGTTTTATATCATTATTAATTCTTAAAATCTTTCATTTTCAATGACCTAACATTTTTAGCTCATCTGGACCAAAGCTCCTTGTGAGATTTTGCCATCGTTTGGCTTCTGTCGTCCTGTTGTACACTTTTTCAAAAATATTCTACTCTGAAACCACAGGGCCAATTTTTTTCAAACATGACCACAATCTTCCTTAGGGTTCCTAGTTTCAAATTTGTACTCGGGGTGTTGATCAATGGAAAAAGATGGCCACCATTACTAAAAAAAGAACAATTGTAAATGAACGTTTTTGTTCAATATATCAAAAATTATATAAGCTATAGAGAAAACGTTACTTCAAATTGATCAGCACATTAAGGTCCTGTAGGTGTTATTGCCATTTTAATGATGATTTTTGACAAAATTTTCAGTATTTAGAATATAAATTAAAAACTATAAGAGCTAGAGTAGACTGTATATAGCAAAAATGATCAGCAGTACAAGTCTTAGAATTCACTTAATTGTCTTGAAATTGTCAGATGACTCCTTATATGAGTTATTACCCTATAATGATAATTTTTATGAAATTTTCTGTTTTTGTCCTGTTACTTAAAAAAACTGGAACAGCTAGATTGATCAGCAATACAAGCCCTAAAATTCATTTTTATTAGTCTGAAATTGTCAGATGACTCCTTATAGGAGTTATTGTCCTTAAATGACAATTTTTGTCCTGTGACTTAAAAACTGTAACAGCTAGAGTGAAATTCTAAATTGCAAAAAATGTTCAGCAATACAAGCCTTCCAATTCACTTAATTAGTCTGAAATTGTTAGATGACTCCATATAAGGAGTTATTGCCCTTGAATTACAATTTTTTAATGACATTTTCTGTTTTTGTCCTGAACTTAAAAACTGTAAATTGCAAAAATGATCAGAAATACAAGTCCTACAATTCACTAGATATGTCTGAAATTGTCAGATGTCACCTTGCAAGAGTTATTGTCCTTTAATAAAAAATTATGGTGAAATATGTAGTTTTTGTCCTGTAACTTAAATGTCATAACAGCTAGATTGAAACTGTAAATTGCACAAATGATCAGCTCAGCAAGACCTACAAATCATTGCTGAGTCAAAAATTGTTAGATGACTCTTTATGTGAGCTATTGCACTTTAATTTCGAATTTGGACAAAACAATAAGTTTTTGTGTTATATATTAAAGTCTATAACATCTAGAGTAAAACTGTCAATTACTTAATTAACCTAAAGGACAAGACCTACAAATAATTTAATCTTCAGAAATTGTCTGATGGCACATTATTTAATACAGGAGTTATTGTACTTAACCCAAATTTTTAAAGAAATGTTTAGTTTTTGTCCAGTAACTTGAAAGCTATACCAACTAGACTGAAACTGTAAATTGCAAAAATTTAAATATAGTTGAAGGCATTTGTGGTCCAGGTGAGCGATTACAGGCTCATGCAAGCCTCTAGTTATCAGTAGCTGATAATATAAAGCTTACATCTGTTGAATTATACTTCTTTTGTCTCACATAGGTAGAGTTTTGAAAGCTGTACATATTAATAAGCATTATCTAACAAGTGGAAATTGCAACAATTTCTCACTGTAGTTTATAATCTTTTTCAGTATTGTTGTTGTATTTGAGATATCTGCATTTGTTGGATTTATGTATGATGCATTACTGAAAATATGTAAGTATACATAAATTCTTTTATTTGTTTTTGCAGGTGACATACATATGTCACCTGCAAACATCCGAGGGTTCAGACAAAGACCTACCATTCTTTGGCCTGCAGGGTAAACCACTCCAGAAAAAGTTCAAACTTGCTAGATGTAAAACCTTCCTATTTATTGTGGTTCTAAATTTGAGGACAATTGTAGGAAAACTGCCATATTGCCTGCATGCAAGGTCCCATGTAGCAAAATCATTATCATGTAGTTCATAAGAGGCTAGATGTAAGGTTAAATTTTCTTAATTTGTTTAGCCAGTTTACGCTTTTAGTATGATTATTTCTCTGTAATAAATCTTTCCCAACTTCTATTTGGTATATGCCAATAGGTTAATTGTTTGTTAGCAAGTTCTCATCAAGAATAGGACATATATATTGCACTATCAGTATTCAACATCAGTCAATCTATGAGAACAGTCATAGTAACCATAGTTCATACATAATTTATCCAGTACTACTACAGTGTTGTAACAAATATTTTAAATTGTTTTCTTATGCTTACAGAGTTTTTTTCTTTTTAGGCTTAAAAGTTTTTTTTCAGATTTCATTGACATTATCATGCAACAGTATTTTTTTTATAAATGTTGAACATTTACACATTTTTTTGTTGTTTCAGTGGGTGATGAAGAAACAGGCTGTAGTCATATATTTGTAAGTACATTTTATACTTCATTATTATTTACTATTTATTAGGTTACTGTTTTGTACTTTTTGTGTTTTTAAGTAAATAAGACTCATTTGTTTCACACATAGAAGGAGCTTTTTAAATAAATAATGTGATCTGTTTAGTTAAAAAATTATTAAAAAATAGATCAAAGCATATGGTTCAGTATCAATCATAAGATCCAGTATAAAGCATGGGATCCGGTATAAAGCATATCAGTGATTTAGCTAGTGCTCGCCACTTTCGCAATTGGTGAATCCTTTTCAGAAATGGCGAAAATATTTTGAACGCAATTCGCCACTTAAAATTTTAAAATTTCAAAATTTTCATCGTCAAAATCGCCATACATGTAGAATAGATAAATCCAAACATCTTAACTAAGGTACAAGTTTATGACCCAAGGCAATCAAAGTAATTATGTAATAGACATGCCACCAGATATTATTTGATAATCACTTAATTACTTGTACACATCGTCACACGCGATCAAGCATAGCCAGTTGGATACCAACTCGGGCGATCTTTTTGTGGTCCCACATCGCCTTGTTCATCATTGCTCGGTCATTTTGAAAAAGTCGTCTTAAATTTACTTTTAATTTTATTGCTATTATCGTCAGAAATCGTCATATTTTTGTTATAGCCTCATGTTTATCATGTACACCCCATTTGTTTACGCTGGTTCCAGCGTGCTTTTACTTTATATATATAGCGTAGGTTAAAATAGTATCGGAAACCAGTTCAAAGCAAAAGATATTACCAACAGTTTTCGGAGCGAATATGAACTCGGTGCCGGAGATTGCAAAATACGATGCTTCTAGAATTTAAATGATTTGTAAAAATTTAAACATAAACAAAACTTAATTTTTTAGCAATCACTTTTTAAGTGTTTTATTTAAATCTGCTCAAATATATGTTCTATGGCAATGTTACATTGAATACATAATATATATATAAAATTGCGCTAGAAAATATTAAATATTTATTGATGTTTATTGTATTCATTAATTAATGATCTTAAATGCATTTATACATATAAATAAATATACACACATGTAAGATCTTAAAAATCGTCGCACACAAAAGTGACTAATGGTTAAAAATTCCTAGCTAAAACCCTGCATATGATCCAGTTTTAAGCATGAGATCCAGTATAAAGAATATATTCCAGTATAAAGAATGGAATCCAGTATAAATCATGAGATCCAGTATGGGATCCAGTATAAAGCTGGAGATCCAGTATAAATCATTAGATCCAGCATAAAGCATGGGATCCAGTTTAAAACATAAGAACCAGTATAAATTATGAGATCCAGTAAAGCATGAGATCTAGTATAAAGCATAAGATCCAGTATTAATAATGAGATCTAGCATAAAACATGAGATCCAGTATAAATCATGAGATCCAGCATAAAGCACGGTATCCAGTACATAAAGCATGGGATCCAGTATAAAGAATGGAATCCAGTATAAATCATGGGATCCAGTATAAAGCAGAAGATCCAGTATTGAGCATGGGATCCAGTATAAGTATGGAATCCAGTATAAAGCATAAGATCCAGTATAAATCATGAGATTCAGTATAAAGCATTGAATCCATTATAACTCATGGATCCATTATAAAGCATGGGATCCAGTATGAAACATAAGATTCAGTTTAAAGCATAAGAACCAGTATAAATCATGAGATCCAGTATAGTGTGGGATCCAGTATAAATCATGAGATCCAGTATAAAGAATGAAATCCAGTATAAATCATGAGATCCAGTTTAAAGCATTGGATCCAGTATAAAGCAGAAGATCCAGTATTGAGCATGGGATCCAGTATAAAGTATGGAATCCAGTATAAAGCATAAGATCCAGTATAAATCATGAGATTCAGTATAAAGCATTGGATCCATTATAACTCATGGATCCATTATAAAGCATGGGATCCAGTATAAAGTATAAGATCCAGTATAAAGCATGAGATTCAGTATAAAGCCCGGGATTCAGGATCTGGATTCTTAATACAGAACTGGTACCTTAATTTGTTTGGGCAGTCTTGGCTGTTGTACAGTTGTCATTTATTGGGAAGGTTGCGTAGCAAACTTTCCCCTTGCTAATGCTCAAATACATAGAAACTACTGCGACCGGCGTGTAATAATAACCTTACGCTTGTAAAATATAGGTCACATTGGAGGAATCTATCAATTACATGAATCGGTGCACCCCATTTAACTTGAACAACTTTACTATACATGTCCTTTCGTATTATGTCTCATTTACTGTATAACTGATAACTAATATTACAATTTAAACTAATATTCCATGTTCAGCCATGAGAGACAGACTCGTTACACTTTTTAGTTTTGGAAAGCAACGTGATATTTAGCGATTCTCGCGATAGCTATTCACTGAACGGACAAATGTAGTACGGACAGTGGCACCAGTGTATAATATTTGATGATGTTATTATGAAGTGATTTATTGATTATTTTGTGCGATCGTGTGGTCGTCGTATCAGACAGTTTTGCATTCTAATTCTTTATGTGTTTAATTAAATGAAAATCAACACAAAAGTGGGTGCTTGTCAATGTACAGATTTGCAAAGCGGCGCCATCTATTAAAATTTTAAGGTTGGGAGAATGGCATCCTCAAATGGCATGTAGAAAATTCGTAAATAAAATACAAGTAGTTAAATTAAATATGAACATTTCTAACTAATTAATTATTTAGAAAAAGATATTTTGGTGTTTGTGACACAAGAATAATAAAAGGATTATTCCACATCGGTGATCGAAAATGCTATTGTTATCTATGTAAACATTGCACACACAATGTTGCTACATTATTCCATAGTAAAAGCTGACACAATTTGTTTCCAGTCCTTTTGATTTATGTTACAATTGGTATATCATGCTGAAACATTAATTTTTCTTGTTACACGAGTCAAAATTGGTCACCATCCATCGTAACAAGCCACCAGGTTGTTTAACTTCAACAAAAAACGAACTAATTTTCCGTGTATGTTTACCACACGAAATTGCCGTAGTTTCAGATGATGTTGCATTTTTATGTTTTAAGTATCTAATTAAACGAAAGTCAAAACCAGGGGTCACCACACTCTAAACTTCTCCGATATATTTTTCTTCATTTTATGTGTTCCTTAAACCAAGGGAAGATGTGATCAAGTCAGTGTATTTTGGCAGAAGTTTTTTGAGTAACAAATAAAAGTGCTTAGCGCGTATTGTCGAGCTTATGTTCCTTTTGTAGATCCAAAAAGGTGCAAATTGAAATCAGCAATTATTTTTTTAACATTTGTTCAGAGTTTTGAAATGCTGTTATTTAATTTGATAGGGCGATTTTCTAAGGTAAATTTTGATCTAAATTAGAATGGGTGTTACTTGGAGCAAGCGATTATTGTCCATTTGAAACCCTTCGGGTAATGCACTGTCGTTTGTGGTTTAGGCGCAAATACCATAGAACGTCCCGAAAGCTGGTGATCTTTTGTAAACATCGTAAGACCCTTGTTGAAAACAAAACATGTCAGATTGCATAGCAAAAGTCAAGTACATGTAAACAACAAGCATAGTATGGAATATGTACAGTGGACATTTTTTTATTGGATTTTTCGTCATAAAAAGTTACAATATCGCAATATTGAATATTAATTTTAAAAAATGCAAGCAGAAAAGCACTCCATGTGATTGTGTCTTTTAGTGTAAGCTATTAACACATTGTTTAAATTCAAGTTATATGCCAACCATATAACAGGATTTTTGTGTCTGAAATGGGCAAACAGCAATTTTGTCTTATTTATTAATATATTTATAAAAGTTATGATAGAAACATTATACAATTAATGACTTTTTATGAGGTTGACATGAAGATTTATCAACCTGAAGAAGTGAAATATTCACCGAAGCCAACGGCTGAGGTGAATATCACTTCTGAGGTTGATAAATCTTATGTCAACCTAATATAAAAAGTCAACAATTGTTTTATTATATGACTCAAGACCTGTGAATAATTTCATGATATTTCTCCATATCCTTTCAGATGTTTTGATCATTTTCCAAGACAAATTAAATCTCACCAGATATTGGACTTTAAAACATGTTAAAGTAAACAAGATAAATAATTTTCAACATTTCTTCAACAAATTTAATTTAAAAATTTAACTTTTTTCCATTTTCGGTACGGACTTCTGAGTAGAATTTTTTTCAAAATAGCATCGAGTTGTTCATTTGGCAGGTCCTCGAAATCTTCGTCGTAGTTTTTTTTCACGTAAATAACTTTTAAATGTCCTAATGCTAGAATCCGTGGCTCTCCTGGTATTTTTGGCATCTTTCTCCGTCAAAATCTTCTTTAATTGTTCCTCATTGATAGTTGCAAATCGAGATTTCTGTCCTGCCGGCTCCATCGCAGCCACTTCTGCCATTTGCAAACGTTTCTAATGACCCGAACTTAATTTGTAAGAACGCATTTGATTGGACGAAATAAAAAAAACGTCCAATCAAAAGCTACGTTTTATTGAGTGTCTCTGTGTTTTCCCTTCATCTATTTTTGGGTACACGGTGCCAGTGATACGACATTTGTCCACCTCTCTCGCAAATTTGCGCGGTAGACATGAGGTTTCATCGACAACATCGGCCAAGGATCTAAACCAATGAAAATGCTCAAATTTTCTAGTCATTTAATAACTTCAATTGTATCATTGCACTGAATGGATTTTGATGCAATTTTGATGGACTCTTTTGTCACATAAGTGCCACTGATATTTTTTATTTTGATTGGAATGATATTTAGGATTTCCCATAGCAAACATAGACTTGCCATTCTTTGATGTAGGGGATACCTATCTCTTAACCACAACTACTTGCACCACTGAGTGAGATTTGATGAAACTTTTGCAGAATCCTTTGTCATATGGCGGAATTGTGCACCTGATATTTTACAGTTTGAGCAAAACAATTTTGGAGTTTCCAACAGCAAAGCCCTGGACATTGCCATTCAAGACATTGGGGAGCTGAGGTTATCAATTATGAGGATTGCAAAGTTTTTTCTAGTCTTTTTTTATATATTTAATATGTTTCTGAATTTACCTGATTTATTTTACATTGGTTTGTTTTATTGCCTGTCAAACATTAGACAGGAATCTCATTTCATACTTCAAAGCAACCTTTCCTTCAGTGCAGTCTGCACTTTGATTGAGATATGGTTTTGTGTTTTTTTGTTTCAGAGAGATAAACAAGAGTTATACAATACCATATTTGTGGTCTTCATGGTAAGTACACTAGAAAAATGGTCTTGTTTATCTACATTGGGTATTGACTGTTTTTTTTTAAAGAATAAATTTTAGTGGTGATTGTTCTAAATATACAAAACTTGTTTAAAATGCAAATTTGACTTAAATGAGAAAAATAAATTTGTGTAAGTATACATTTAAAAATAATTTATAGAATTAATTGTTCACCAAACTGTTGCATGAAGTACACATATTACTATAGCGAAACCTGTCAAAACACAGTAGGAAAAATCTTTGTTGAGTGAAGATAAGTATTTAGATTTTTACATGTTAACATCACACAAATTTTGAATGGACACAAATGTATGTGCCAGCATAATATAAACATGTTAGTCTTGTTCTGAATTTGAAAGCAGACACCCGTCATTGCTTTCAATTGACAGGACAATTTACCTTTGTGGTTAAGCAACACAACTTTGTTATTAAAGCTCATGTAACCTTGACATAAGCACTAGGTGAATGTAGCATATATTAGACTTAACAGTACGTCTGCTGTAATGAAGTAACTCAATATTGTAATCCTTGATATATGACTCTCTACATTTTGTTACTGTTTAGGATAAAAACATCGGTGATATGGTTAAGAGAATATTTTATTTTCTATATTATTTTAAAAAATACACCTATTTAATAGGAACATGATGTTGTTTGTACTAGACCATGTGGTAGTTGCATGATATATTTTGTGTAGAGGGTTTAAGTCTCACTGCAGGCAGGGTATTCTCGATCTAATCACTGGACCATGTGGTAGTTGCACAATATATTTTGTGTAGAGGGTTTAAGTCTCACTGCAGGCAGGATGTTCTCGATTTAATTGTAATTGACAAGGGTTACCAGTTTTCCTGCTACCTAAATAAAAAGACCATGAGATAGCTGAGAAATTGCTGTAATTGGCGTTAAAAAATACTTTAACAAACAATATATTTTGCAGTAATGAAGTTACTGCTGCCCATCTGGGTTATGTTGTTTCTATTCCATTAAGTTGTATGATATATTTTGTAGGTAATGAAGTTACTTCTACCGATCTGGGTGATGTTGTTTGTATTCCAGCCGGCACCACCAGTGGTAGACACAGATGATTTAATCCCAGCTCTTAGTGATGATGGAGTATGTTTATTTCTCTAATTCTGTGTACAACAAAACTGGTTCTGACCATCAAAGTGTATAAATCACACATAAATAATATTTTCATTATATCCACACTGTGTTTTTCATTAGATTATTTGCAGCAATGTTAGTCTATGCTCGATATTTTAATTTTCAGATTTAAATGCTCGTCAGTTTTTAAAAATTCATTTTTCTTGTATATTGTTTTAATTCCCACAACCACTGATCATGTGCCTTTCAAAACAGATTAATGTTTCGAGTGCCACTGTGGGCAGGGTCTGCTCGACTCAAGTCATACTTGACTAAGATTGCCAGTTTTCTAATGGAATGGTGGGGTTTTTCAAGGGTACTCTGAATTCCTCCACAATAGAAACTGGATGCCACAAAATACCTGAAAAATGGTGTTTAACACCATTCTTACCAATAAATTTAATTAACTGTTGTTGAGATATCTGACAAGGTCATGGAATGATGGACACTGTACCATATTAAAACTATTATATAACTACCTGCAAAACTACGAACATTTTCATAATGTTCTCCTATCATTTGTTTTATGAAACAGAAGTTTATAATTACTATTTTCAGAATTCAGCCTTTACATCTAGTATTGATGACCAACAGTACAGACAGCTCTATCATCCGTCAGATGATTACCGAAGTTTCCGTGATCACAGTCCCTCTCCTGTAACCCCGATTACTCCAGTCAGGACCAGTAGCAATGCAAGCATCATCAAGAGAAGTGCTGCTAATTTAGATCCAATCTCGGAGGAATCGACAAGTGGCACAAAACACAGAGAAAATCAAAAAGGAAAGTCACAGAATATATCTACACATAAAGCAGCTACCCCCCAAGAGAGGGAAACGCCCCCAAGCCAAAGAGGCAAATTTTATATATAGATAATCTCATTTATGGTAAATATGCTGCTGTTTGCCAAGTCAGTGTTTACAAGACAGGGTCGATGATAGCTTGGTATGACTGTTACTATAGAGGCAGTAATCATATTATATTTATGTAAAAATATGACTATTTATAAAATTTTACATGTGGTCACACATGTTTTTAGATATGTCCCTTCCTTTCCAAAGTTTTAGACATTTTTGTTGCTTTATATTGTTATCCCTGTATATTTTGTATAGATTCCCTTTGTTATATAATATTTGAATAATATTTTTTTTGTTCAAATATCCCAAAATTAAGTGCATTATATTACCTCATGTAAAATGTTTATTGAATTTAATGTTTATGTCATTTGTGCTTATCTTGTAACTTATTTCTATGGAAATCTCCTTGATAATCATGAAAGGTTGTTATTTGACTTTGATCCAATATATATATGGAATTTATGGTGGATATTCAAGAATTTGTGTATACATCTAGTTTTCTTGCCACCCTGATGAACAAATTTTTTTGTCATGATTTAAATATTTGCAGTTACATGTATTTAGGCAATGTTAATCAAATTTAATTCAAAAGTTCTTGTAAATAAGCAAACCAGATCCAAAAATAATATTTTAGTGGTGATCAAGTCATGAGTTCTTGTTGATAGGAAAACCTTAAGTATCATGGCCACCATTTTTTCATGGTTTAAACTAAAGTCCCCTTTTAAAATGTATACTTGTATTCTAAACTAGTGAAACAGAAACATGTAATTGCCTTAAGAACTCCATGGAAATTGGTGTGCCAGAAATATCAATAGCTTTACAGCCTGTTACACATGTTTTTTGTATATATCAATACATGATGCAGCACATATGCAGAACTAATGTATGCACCTTTGTCGTGTTTGTCGTGTTATATTTTTGTGTGAATTACACTTGAGATAGATATTGTCATTAAATAAACATTTATCCAGGAGGATCAATTGAAAGCTTTGATTAACACTCCAACTGACCATAACTAGTATATCTAGAAATAGGTTTCTGGTACAGGCACATATCTACATATGTCTTAGTCCCGTGTTGTTATAAATTATTTACTTATTTAAATGTGTGTATAATTAAATATAAATTTTGTAGCATAAGTGCCAAGAGTTTTCTCTGTGTTTGTTTTGCACAATGAAAGAAAAAATGCATAAATTAATTGGATAAATGTTTGTTTGTTGTATTTGTTTGTGTCAATGATCCGATTGATTTTTGATTTAATACCAGTTTAATTATAGACAGTATGATTGAATGGGCCTAATATATTTTGTTCTAGTATAGGTATACTGGTTCCTATCAGTTTAATTATAGACAGTATGATTGATTGGGCCAAATGTATTTTGTTCCAGTATAAGTATACTGGTTCCTACCAGTTTAATTATAGACAGTATGATTGATTGGGCCTAATGTATTTTGTTCCAGTATAAGTATACTGGTTCCTACCAGTTTAATTATTGACAGTATGATTGATTGGGCCTAATGTATTTTGTTCCAGTATAAGTATACTGGTTCCTACCAGTTTAATTATTGACAGTATGATTGATTGGGCCTAATGTATTTTGTTCCAGTATAGTTATACTGGTACCATTTGCAGCTATAGAAAGGTTGAGCTACAAAAACTGGGGATTAACTATATAAGTTGTTGACAAGCTACCCTTATGAGGCTTATTATAGTGAGACCTGTTATAAGTGGGACAGTGGTCAGAAAAGACAGGCTGTCATTCAATACAGGTTCATTTGACATCTTGGGCCTCAGTGGCGGAGTGGTTAAGGTAGTTCATCTACTATTTATCACGTGGTCTGTTAACACTGAGGTTGCTGGTTCCAGTCTCACTGTGGGTAGAGTGTACTTGTCTCCAATCATAGTTGACACGGATTGCCAGTTTCCTACCAAAGGTTATAGGTTTTCTCTGGGTACTCCTTCTTCCTTTCCCCTTTCCCCCCAATAAAAACTGGAAGCCGTGATATAGCTAAAAAAAATTGCTAAAAGTGGCATTACAACGACATCTTAAATAATGTTCGTACAAGACATGATTTTACTCAATACAGTTGTTTATTGATCAGTTTTAGCTGTTTATGTGCAAAAAAAAAAGAGAAATTCAATTTATAAATTCACAGACATGTCCTTTGAATTGAACATGGATCAACTTTTGCATAAATGTAAATGACTTATCATGTGTCATTTGTTACCACATGGACTTTTTATAAACTGTTTATATAGTTTGACAAATTTTTAACATATTGTATATATATCCAAGGATATTTTTTCCTCTATGACCTGCTTAGTATTGAACACTTTTATATTAAATTTGTTTTATATAGATTTTTATTATTAATTGATATTAACCATAAGTACTTAGATTTTAGAGTTACATCTGTAGTAGTAGCATTGTCATAGCTAAACACACAAACTGATGTCACATGTGTTTTATCAATGATGGATATTATCACTCCTCTTTGCTCAAACAGTAAGGTCATAAGTTTGTGGCAGATGAGGGCAAAGTGGTCTTGACTTCATCTTAATATGTCAAGAATGAATTTCATTGTTTCTCACCAAGTACTCCATCTTTTCCATACAATATTGGTTAGCATGATAGGATTAAAAAGATGGCAAAAAGTGAGATACATAATGTACAGCATTAAGTCAGCTATGAATCACGATTAGAACACAATTGCAGTATTGTATGTAAAATTCAATTTTTTTTTAGTAATGATGTCAAAATAGACCTGTTTGTACAAGTCAGACTGTGGATACCATCTGCATATCAAAATTAAAATATCCACCAAATACTTGTACAAATTGTTGTAATGTATATTCATGTATAATGATGAACATTTGGTGGAAACAAATCAAGAGCAGATGTCACCCCAGTACATGTATGTATATTTTATACCTTTATCAAGAGGAGACGACACCACAGTATGTATATTTTATACCTTTATCAAGAGTAGACGACACCACAGTATGTATATTTTATACCTTTATCGAGAGCAGACGACACCACAGTATGTATATTTTATACCTTAACTGTTGGTTTGGGTACAATTTTAATATTTTTATGTTACCAAATAGTGCAGATATTTTTCATGATGAATGTTTTAGAATCATTTCAGATAGTAATCATTGTGTTATTTATGTATGAGACATTATTACATTGATAACAAACTATCACCCTTGGAAACCGGTTCTGATGGTCCCCAATAGTTCCCAAATGCTGAGCAAATGCGTCAAGTTTCATAAAATGTTAATAATCTGTTTATTGGTATAATGGTTATTAATACATTCTGTACATGTAAAAAGTAGGCTACTCGCATCCTCTTGAAATTTTGTTTTTTAAATTGAAGGCTATCCATATTATGTCAATGAATTTAAGAAGGAACCCTCATTTTTGACAACATACTCAAGTTGAACAAAATTCAGACATTAAACAAAGTAATGTCACTGCCAATTTTCAGCGTATTACTTCAGAGATTAGTTTAACATGATAACTTGGTACATGTCAACTTGTTATTTCAAAAGTTTTTGACATGTCTCAGTAAATGTTCTTCATTTTTATTGAGCATTGTTTTACAAATTTCTTGTAGTAAATAAGTAATCTTAGTATTCCGGAATCTTTAAACGGAAATTGAATTTGTGAAATAATTTGTCAGTTGGCCCAGTTTTGGTCAGTTGACTTGTAAGTCATCACTTGGCCCAGTTTTGGTCAGTTGACTTGTAAGTCATCACTTGGCCCAGTTTTGGTCAGTTGACTTGTAAGTCATCACTTGGCCCAGTTTTGGTTAGTTGACTTGAAAAATTACTATCTTTTAAACATACATAAAAATATATTGAAATACTAAAGTTTAGCTTTATATGTTGGTTTAAACAACATTTAATTGAATTAATGAACAATAACATCACACAGTATTACAGTTAAACAGGTGTAAGAACATAGAAACACGTAAGAACACTACACTAAAGTGATATAAAGTACAGTGATTAAATTATGGTTTAAAAGAATGAAAAGTATAAGCAGCGAATCTCTTGGTTTTCAGAATAGAATTTTGAACCTGTTTGAAGTGACTTTTTTTGCGATCCAATGCAGATCAATGGAGAACAAGTTGTCACACAGTGTTGTATCTGTGAAGTGTGTATTAATTACAGCTGAAGGTTTGATGTTAAATTAAAAAGTAAGCAATCCTTATCATTAAAAATACCTCCAGGAAATGAAGATTAAAAAAATAATATTTTTAATGGGCTAAAACAGGTGTCCTAAATATGAACTGTTTCTCCATAAACTATTGTGTCAGCATAATTAGTATTGTGATTTTTGTAATAATTCTTTTAGTCAGTACAGTAATAGAAACTGAGTTGACATGAGCTGTGTTTTTTTATTTGCAAAATGACCAGATTATCACCATGTATGTGATTAGCTTTTATATCGAGTTTACTCAAGAAACGTTATTCAGATGTTTCTATTTGGAATGTGTAATCTTGTACTCATTTTATTTATAAATGCATACATATATTTAATATATTAGTTTGTTCTGTCATTTTTTTAAAATTATTGGTAATATTTGATGGATAAAAGAATTCAGGTATCCCAAAGACATTGATTTGGGTATATTCATTCATAGATCTCTTCACTGGCAAAAATTTAAGCGCTGTAATATTTCGTGATTGAGGGAACTTAGAAAGAGGGAGGCATTTACAAATATGTGATAATCAGGAAATTGGTGTCACCAATTTTACTTATTAATGGAACAGTTTCCAATTTGATCTTGAAATGTTTGTATGTTTTGGACATTAAGTCTATGTGGACATTTGATTTTTTCTCCATAGCTTATTATGAGAAATGCATCAATTTACAGTAAAGTCTCAGTATAGTCCAAAAAATAAGGTAACTGTTTTTTCGAATTATGTGTTCAACACTGAAAACCATTTATAAAAATCACACAAGAATTGACTTTAGTATTAAGTTTGTTTTCTTGAAGATAACTCTTGTAGATATTTTATTGTGTAAATATTAGTGTATTGTAAGCTTTACATATGTGTTGTTTTTATGTGTGTACATTTTGCTACATATGCATGTATATTTGACACAGTTATGTATTTTATTGTTGATTTTTGTTTATATCCATCAGTTCCCTGCCACAAACATTTTTTCAGGATGTACATGTGTATTGTTCAACAATTCACTGATTAATATTTGTTACTGCATTAATGTTGTCCTTCAAAGCATCCAGTGTGACTTACAGGAACTTGATGTGTGCTTTGTTAATCTTTGCAGCTTTACCTATTGGAAAATCAGTATTTGTCAAAAAGCCAAAATTATAAATTAAAATAAAATTGTATCAATAAAGCACATATTTATGATACACTATGATTTTATTTGGGAAAATTAAGAAAGATTGATTTAATGAAAATTGTATTTCTGAACTTGCTGTTCATATGTGCATGGCTACTAGGCATTATATTTATATTTACTGGTATTTAGTCAAACCATTGACATGTGAACATTAAGACATACTATTATTTTACAGGAAGTTTTATACATCCAATATTCTGTTCTGACTTTTTTTGTTATAGATTATAGATCATAGCAAATTCTATGTACACAACAAAAACAAATATCTGAATTATAGTTTGTGGCAGGTCACTTCACACCCTTGTTACTGATACGGCTACTGAATAAAATGTTAAATGCTCTTGTTTTGCTGTCGTTTTATATGCCCGTGGAAGATGGGTCATACTGTGGGAACACTCATGGTGGCAACTACAGTTATGTCAACTCTCTAACTCAAACAATTCGTGTCCGATCTTCATGAAACTTGTGGAAAATGTTTATGGGCATAATGTCTTGACAAAGATCGATAACCAGCCAAATTGCTTCAGCCACTTCAGTTGTGGCCCTTTATTGATTAAAAAGGCAAATTTGACTTGTCCATTCTCAAACTTAGTTATTGTCCAATCTTCATGAAACCTACGAAACATGTTTATGGGCATAATATCTCTATCAAGATTGATAACCAGCCAAATTGCTTCAGCATTTTTCAGTTTATCTGGTCTTTTATTTATATAATGATGAATTTTTTACAGGCATATATTTTAGCACTTTGGCACTTGTTTTCCTAGAATGTAAGTTAAATTAAGGTTTCTTAACAAGAACAGTTTACCAAGACAGAAGATATGACTGTCTAGACAAAAGATTGAAACTGATATATTGTAGCGAGTCATACAGTGTTATTGAGGTTTTTTTTTTTAGGTCGTATGAGTTATTGCCATCACTTGGGGCTGTCCATGGGATGCCAGCTTGAAAAAAACCCTGAACCCATAGAAAACACCCCTGAGCCACCCTCTTGTGTCTGTTAATCCACCCTACAATCATCATGTCCACTGTTGTTGTAATGAAATAGGGAATGTGAATTAGAGGCTAGTTATATTATTGTTTAACAGGTTTTAAAAAAATTATTTTCATCATATATATTAAGAGAAAACACATATCTGGATGTAACAGCTACCAGAGCAAAAGTAGCAACATCAACTATTAAACTGAACAGTAACTTTAACAATCGTTCATTTTTTTATCATTTGTAGGAGTAAAAATTACTTTCTTGAACAGAAGAACTTGATATAAAATCTTGCCTAGAAAATCAAGCAAATAGGATTTCTATAAAAAAAGTCTTCTAGAATGCTTGTTTCTTTTTTGTTTGTTTTGGTGTTCATGCCACTTTTCAGCAATATTGTGATGTGCAGATGTTACTGGGGGAGGAAGCCAGAGAAAACCCCCAACCAAGGCTATTTCTTTAGTTGCATGTTAGTAATATGGAGTTTCAGTTTACTTGGCAACATTGTTAATTCATGTAGATATAGGACTTGCATAAATTTTGTCCTCCTTTAACAGAACAGAACAAAAATTCTTGAGCAATTAGGCTTGGCATTTAAATTTGTTTGAAAACACTAATAAAGTGTGAACAACACATATTCATCAAAACTGAATTTAATTAAATGTACATCGACATTTTTCATTTAAATGATTTTTAGCCAAAAAGCTGGATCCTTCAAAATGAATGCAGAATTAAGAAAATAGAAGCTCTGCAACTGTAAACAATGCTAGGAGAAAATAATCTTCTTAACAAAATTGAAACCTGTAAGGCTTATCAACCAAACACAAGTCCCAGTGATGCACTAGACATCTTTGCCTAGGATGTATAATGCATGTTAGTGATTCTGAAAGGATCAAAGTGTTTTGACTGCACCAGAGAATACAAAATGTTTTTTTTTCACATATTGCTCGTGTTTACTGTCTAACTGCTCCAGAGAATGGTTTAGTTCCCTTTTCAGCAAAGCCTCTATTCCGACAGTAACCATTCTAGCAGATGTAGTTCCCAAGTTATTGATAAAAAAGCAGGATTTTGCATAACATTTCTTCTACATCTTATTTATTTTGTCATCAAATTGTTTTAGTGCAAGAATAAATCTTGAGTAAACAAGTCACATCTGGTATAGTATATTTTATAAGCATAGTGCATCTGATGACATTCATCATAAAAAACTGTGTCATACTGCTGTATGACAGTCCCTCAGAAGTCATACTATGGTTCATTATATATTCATTGTTAAAATTTATTTATAGAAATTTTGAAAACTATTTAAAACTCAAAGTTTTCTATTTGTGTAGTGTAGACAGCCTCAGGGGATTTCGTAAAACATTCTGGAGTTTTGTTGATATATTCAACATTTAAATTATATGGTCTTTCAATATGTATGGTTTTAGAGCTACTGATGAGTCTTGAGTAGACAAAAGGCACATCTTAGTTACTCATCCTCTTCGCTCTGGTCTGAGTATAAAGGCGACACAAGGTCTCGCCAGTCAGCTTGTTTCTTAGCCAAGGTTTCTTTAGTTCTATTAGCTCATTTTTTTAAATTGGGTTTTGCAGGGTAAAAGGATAGACCAACAGGAACAAAAATTTGACTGCAGCAGGATATAGGTATGGAGTATTGGGTAGGGAAGGAGAATTCAGCCTTTTGTACTTTTTCAAAATTTACAAATTTCGAAGCGGCTCTAAGAGGACGCTTTCAATGGTAATACTGTTTTTTTTTAAACTAATAAGATATCACCCAAAACAGTATGTTAAAGCAAATAAAATAGACATAAACATATATTCTCATCATTTTATTGAATATACCTACATTTAAAACAAAAATATTGAGAAATCTTAACGAAATTGCATTGTTCCAGTTAAAATTTTTTAGTTTAGTGTAATATGACGTGGGAATTCTAATTGTGACGTCATATTAATTCGAATGTGGAATTGTTAAAAAAAATGTATCGGGAGTAGTTTAAATCATATAAATGAATTTAGACTAAAAATAACTGAATTGTTAACAATAAAGATAATGTCAGTTTTTACATTTACACAAAACACACAGCTTACGCATGTGCGAACTAAACTTATTTGAATTTTGACACTGCTTTGTTTACATAGCTAAAGCAGGACATCATATTAGAATACCTGTTTTAAAGCACCAAAAGCAGCAGAATCAAGATCAGATAAATTTCTAGTTTTATTTATACCTTTTATGCATTTCAATTGTATACCCAGGGGTATATAGTGGTCCTCATGTCTGTCCATTCACATTTGGTTTCCGGATGATAATTCAAAAACTTTGCATCCAATTTGAATGAATCTTTTGGATACCGTTATATCAGGTTGGTAAGAAGCCCATCGATTTTGGAAGAAATCCGTCAAATTTCAAGGTCGCAGTCCACAAAAAACATCATAGGAATTTTTATTTAAAAAGATGTTTTCTGACAATAACTTCAAAAGTTTGTATTTGATTTCAATGAACTTTTGGGATATTGTTTCATATTATGTGGATCAGAAGTCTATAGATTTTGGGGGGGGGGGGGGAATCTCAAGGTCACAGTTGCAAAAAATATAAGACATTTTTACCAAAAAAAAAACATATCTAGACAATAACTCAAAACGTTTGCATTTAATATCAATAAAACTTTAGGATATAGCTTCATATTAGGTTTATCAGAAGCCTATCACATTTGCCAAAAAAAAAAGTATTGACACTAAAAAAAAACCGTTTACAGACAATAACATAAAAATTGTGCATTTGATTTCAATGAAACTTTAGGATATATAATACATATCAGGTAGGAATGAAGCATATTGATGCTGGAGGATTTCCATCAATGGTCAAGGTCACCAATTGCCAAAAAAACGTTAGAAATTTTTCCAAAAAAAAATTCTGCAAAATTAAAGCGGGGTATCAGTAATCACTAGATCGACTTTATCTAGTTGTTTCCGGGTTTATGTCACTTTAAAAAATTGTTCAGCTATATTAGGGTACTCAAGTGACTGAAAATATTTTAAGTAGACAAAACAAGTTAAATCTGTGAGCTAATGCTCACTAGTGATACCCCGGCTTTCACAATAAGTATGCCGTACACAGGAAGTAGATGACCAAGGAGCATAAAATCACTATACACCATATGGTACTAAAGATAAAGCAATATGCAAAATATCAGGCTTCTGCATCCTATAGTTGCTTAGAAAACTGCGACAGAAATTTTTATTACAGACAGATGAATGGACTTAAAGGGTAAAACAGTATACCCATCTTTTAAGAAGCCAGGGAATAATTAATTTGTAAAAAGACAGATACTGTATGTAAAAAACTTAACAATAAATTTAATCAAAACATTGACAGCATTACATAATGTCTGACACATTTTTGCTGTGTTCCTCTATACAGATCTGAACATAAGTTTTGAACTTGTTATAGTCTTCCAATCATTGATATCGTAAGTTCCATGGAATAGGTGTACCATTTGTGAATCTTTTATGGTTTTTCTACACAAAGGAAATTCCAAATTCCCAAACAGTTCCAATATATATCTATGATTCAGGAACATGTATTTGGAAGTTTTAATGCCATAACCTTCATAAGGATGCCATGTCTATATCGTCATACACATAAAATTTTCAACAATGGAGGCAGAGGGCAACTCTTCTGGAAATAAAACAATAACAATCATGAATGTTTGTAAATAACTTGATATAATAGTCCAATGGCAAGAACTTTATTCTAGTTAAAATATTGAAAACTAGATATCGGTGAGATATGGTACCCATCTCTGTGGACCCTGCCGACCTTGAGGTCATGGTTAAAGGTCATCAACCATAAACCATGGTATGGGACACATAGCCTTGATATTACATACCCACATACAAAATATCAAAAGCCTATCTATCATAAGTCATAAACCCTGTACATGGTAATTGTAATGTTTATCAGGTACATAGATGAGGTAAAGCAGCTTACTTAACCAAAACATCTAGTTACGGAGATGAGGATAAACAAATGATATGTTATTTAAAATTCCCTTGATCTCTTGAATTCTGCTCCAAAAAAAAAAGAACGCTGGTTATGCATGACAATTATTTACAATGATATTTAACAGTAAGACCAAATTTTGTGGGGGACTCAGTGGCCGATTGGTTAAGATAATTCATCCACTATTATCGCATAGTTTGGAAACACTGAGGTTGCGGGTTCGAGTCTCACTGCGGGCAGAGTACTAGACTCCAATCTTAACTGACAATGATTTTGCCAGTTTTCTACCAAGGTCAGCGGTTTTCTCCTGATACTCCAGCTTCCTCCACCCAATAAAAACTAAACAACCATGATATAGCTGAAAAATTGACAAAAGTGGGTTAAACATCAATCAAACAACAAATAAACAAGGGAAATAACTCGGGAATTAGAAAAAAGAATGAATAAGTAATTACATGTTGTGACGCAAAAGGTCCAATGTGTTGTCCAAATCGTCTCATTGCTTCCTGGATGTCTCTTGGTTGTATGGCTTTACATGTAATTACATCAATGTAGCCTCCATATCCACTCTGAAGAAAGATAGTGATAAATAGTACAAAATTACCTTGAAAACTCACAAACACAACAAGAAACAAACCTTCAAAATAACAATAAACAATATCCTGATTCAGCAGTAATGCCCATCTTGTACTCAGAAAGAAATACTGTGATACACAATACATTAAGAGGTCAGATTTAATGGTTGTTGGTTACATTCATAGGTTGACTGGTCGGCCATTAAGAGGTCAGATTTAATGCTTGTTGGTGAAAGTCTGATTCATAGGTTGATGACTGGTCAGCCATATTATAGATATATTCTGGACAAGAACAGATTTGAAAATTAAATTGATAGGCATGATGTACCAGCATCTGACTGCACAAGCAAACTTCAATAGTTACAGTGGCTTCACAGCCTGCCACTTAGAGATTGAGGCTTGGAATTAGTACTTGTGTAGCATGTGGCTTTCTATGAAGGTCAGGGGTTCTCTCTGAGCACTTTGGTTTCCTCTCCCAATAAAAACGGGATGCCATGATATAGCTGAAAAATTGCTGAAAGTGGCGTCAAACAACAAACAAACAAACAAACAAACAAACAAACACCAAACAAATAAACAAACAAACAAACAAACATCTCCCAAAATATTGGAAAAATCAATAAATGTAAATTGAAGTACTGTAAAAAAACTATTTGGATTTTCATTTTGTGCATCCAGAAAATTTGAACATACAAAAGTTAGAATATTTTTCATTTTGTGTCATGCCAGCATTTAGCTGTCAATTTGAGGGCATCATCTTAACAGATTTGTATATCCTGTTAAAGTGAACAATTTTGTTTCATCACATATCAAACCACTCATTACAATATTTGGTTTCCCTCATAGACTATTAATTTATACAGACAATAGTCATTATTTTATTTGTCAACATTTAAAGAATTACATGTAAACAAAAAGAATAGTAAGCCAGGTATCTCCGTTTTTGTTATTGGTCCTCGTAAATAAAGTCAATTCAGCTCGAGAGGTGTTGTAATAGAGTTACATTTAGGCATTGAATTCATTTATTAGTGGCTTTTTGTAACACCTTTAAGCAAGTTGTTAAAATGCATATTATCTAAATTTATGTTTAACTTCTTTTTTCATTGGTTCATGTTCATTTAGGCCCATTTAGCTTAAGAATGAAAAAAAAATTGACTACTATATTGAACAGCATTTTAAAAGATCATGTCAAGTCGTGCATTGGTTGGTACACATCTTGATGTAAACCCAAACCTGAGAGGAAAGAGAATATATGGTCTTTTTTTTAAACAAGGAAAGATATTAGACCATACTATAACCCTCTAGATTGATGATGTAACAAATCCAGGATACATAAGTTTTGAGACAACAAGTCACAATCTGGCCCTGCTTCACAAAATATTGTACACCTTAAAACCAGTCATAAATCTGGACAATCCATACTGATTGGAAGTTATATGACATTTATCTTATGTTTACTTACAAAGGTAGCTAGTATTATTTTTAGGTAACCAATGTGAGTAATATGCTGTTTACTTTCGTTAGAAACAATGTTTTACCCATACCTTTTTCCTCTTTTTGGCCTTGGCCTTGTTAGCTGAATTACTGCCCGTTGGAGTGGGAGGTTGTGATAAGGTAGGTGTCTCTGGTGGACTGGTCTAAAACAAACATGTTATTGAAAATTATCTTCACAAACTGCTCTGGGTTATTATATTTTTGAATGAATCATGTTCAACATATTCCTTTAGTTTTTCTAAATACCTTATCAGAAACAGCAATGTTGTATTTTTTTCTGATTGCAATTAATGTTTGTGAATTACCGTGGTTTCATTTATTTTCGTGGGTATCAATTTTCGTGGTTGGAGGAAAAAAACATTTCGTGGGATTCTTAAATTCGTGGTTCGCAGGATTAAAAAAAATCAAAAATGAAGGAATTGCTTACAAATTTTCGGTATTCATACTGTGTTAGTCTGTACATTTTCAAATACATCATTTTCAAGATATAATCGCTCTAGAGAGGTGACAATTGTAATGCTGATCACAGGATTTCATAGAAATTTACGGTACTTTTTTTGAAAAGCGGCGACATTAAAACGAAACGGGACGGCTTAAGAAAGACGATGCAAAACGAAACTTGTTTTTTGTTGTGGTGTGGTGCAAATCCCAAACTGAACATAAATTTATGTAAGGGGTTGCGTTTTTTGCAGTTTTATGTTGTTTGTAAACACAATTTTATAAGACACGCCGTCTTATAAAATTGTGTTTACAAACAACATAAAACTTATCACAACGCAACCCCTTACATAAATTTATGTTCAGTTTGGGAGTTGAGTAAAATGCCCTGAATAAAATCATGCGATACCATATATCCAGTGATAATGTACATCTAGCTGCCAATCTTGAAAACGGCGTAATGACTGTTATGTTTTCAAAGGAACATGAAGTAATAAAGATTAAACAAATTTTGTTTTGTAGCCGTAAACATAATTAACACAATTAGTAAACATGTCACTTTATTAAAACCAATCTTAGTAAACAGTTCATTGTAAATTCGCCGTACATTCCCTGGGGCAAAGATTAAGTTTGTTTGTTTGACAATAAACTTAATGATATAATTATTGGTTTTTAAAGATGGAAATCAGTATAAAAGGTGTAAAAAAATTGCTTTATTAATCTTTAACTCAATTAAGAAAGTTACTTTAATATTTGTGTGTACATCAACACTGCAACGAAAAGGCACAACAGGAAACAGGAAGTACGTTCATTACTGACGAGATAACGCAATTAAAAATAACAAAGATTTTATTAATCAATTTTATTTCTATTTAGTGTCATAAACACACTAAAGTTGTTCATAATGCAAAATTGTCATATCTATTGAAAACATATCAATATAACGATGCATCTTGAACATCAGTCGTCATTATCCATGTAAACAACCGTCCCATAGCAGTTTCTCGTGTCAGCTTACCGCTTTCATTATAGATTTCTTGAGATCATTATTCGTTGAATTCTTAATTTCGTGGTTTTTCCCCACCCATGAAAACGATGAAAATTGGTATCCCACGAATAAAAATGAAACCACAGTAGCCTATTACACAAATCGTCCTTTACATAGTAAGTCAGCCATTTTTGTTTCTAAAGGGACCTAGTTTACAAAAGTTTGTCTGCTTTCATGATGTTTTATGATATTCAGACAAACCTTGAGACTTTTCCAGTCTCAACTGCAGACAACATTACCTGAAGGATTTCAAATGGACAACAACAGACTTTTCCTTACTTACACTTCTGTTCTAATGGGTCAAATTACAGAAAATCACCTTATTAAAATGAAAAAAACTGCTGCATTTCAAAACGATGATTAACTGTGGAAAATAAGTGTTGATTTCAATTTGGATCTAAAAAAGGACCATAAGCACGACCAAATGGGATAAGCAGTTTTCATTTGCCAGACGAAAAACCTCCACACGGACACTTCACTTCGATTTCAGGGACAAAAAATATGGTTTTTTAAAAATATTTACCTATAGTATACACACCTTTTAATCATAAAAATTATGAACCTTAATATGCCTTAAATGTCAACTTACAATAGGTGGAGAAATGACGCCCTGAGGTCCTGTTGGTGTGATGGGAACAGCAGGTCCTGTGATTGGGGACTGATCATACAAATTTACACAAACATTTGGAGTGTTCCGAACTAGAGGGTCACCAGATATTGCCCTCATGTCCTGTTTTACAAGCAAAGCCAGGTCTACAATCTATAAATAGCACAAACATGGTCACATACACAACATAGATCTTTTATTTATTTACAGTAAAACTGTTTTAGTGAGAACCAATTGTTTTGAATATTTAGTACTTTATTCTTGTTTTCTCATTAACCTATTTTAGCATGTCTATTGTTTTGCCCACATATTTATTTTATGCCTGTTTTCCATTCAAATCTGCTTTTTCCCACACTTCGCTAGTAAAATGGTAACAACATAACTTCACATTGTACAATGTTCTACAAGTCAATGTTTATGCTGGGCAGTAAACTTAAAAATAGGAAAAATTGTCAGAGGATTCCACAAACCTGTGCAACTGTTTCGTATGAGAAGTAAGAGAGGACTTCTAGAGCATGTGGGTTTGGTTTGACTTCCATGTTTACTCCTGCTAACAGCCATTCCTTAAATCTTTGTGTTTTATAACGTCTATCTGAAAAAAAAAAACATAAATGAACTTAAATGATGTCACGACTACATAGTTTGTCTTAAGTACTGTAAATTCAGAAATTTTTGGGATGTTTTTTAATAATTCGAATAATGCGATTGTTCTGTGATCGCAATAATTAAACCTCACAATTCAACTTTTGTTTATCCGTTGACAAAATTACTCTACCTTCTACTAAATCTTTGCATACAAATTCATGTATTCTTACTTTAACATAACTTCTATCCTTTTTCTTAAATATTATAAAAAACCATTGTCTTGTTACATTAAATTGCTGTATTGTATATGTTATATGTAAATATTAGTACTATGTATATATATATATATATATATGTATGTATGTAATTTGCAATGGAACAAACAAAAAATTAAAAAAAAAAAAAATTACTCTACCAAGTGTGCATACATAAACCATCTGTTAAGCCCTACCATAGGCAATTAATTTGAATACGATAATTAATTTCTCACAACAAAATTTATTTTTCTTTGATGTAACTGTTTTAGTATCCATGCTGAACCTCAATATACACACAAATCATCTCATTATTAAAGACGCGTGACAAGTGTTTCTGATCTTTAAAAGTGTTAAATCATTTTAGAAAATGAAATTTGTATTCCGTCTGGTGTAGAACGATTTTTAACAGACGACAAACTTTTAAGGGAAAAACTGACAATTGCTCAGTAATTATTCGTTTTCATTTTTTGCTACCTCAGTCGATCACAAAAATATGAACTCACATTTTTTTAGGGGGGGGGGGGGGGGGGTGGGCTCGAATTGCAATAATTTCCGAATTTACAGTATTTAAGAGACAATATCTTTCACACCTGAGCATCTATACAGGGGTTGTGAGTTGAAGCACAACTTAGGTATAGAATTAAAGGATTTTTGTTGTTGGTTCTTACTGGGTACATTATCTAATACTGGATGCCATGACATGGCCAACAAAAAACGGCCAAGAACTAGAAAAAATGTTAGCAATGCTCACTAATTGTGCCCCCTGCTACCCAATTTTTAAAACATCGCAAATATTAATCTGATTAAAATGTTAAATATCAGGTCCACAATTGGTTTGATTGATTGACTGATTGTTGTTTACATCCAACAAGCAATATTTCAGCTATATTCAGGACGTAGGTCCACAATTGGACTATATGACAAAGAATATGTAAAAGGTTTATCAAATTCCATTTAGTGGTATAGGTGGAGTTGCAGATAAGAAATGGGTAAAAGTCCATGTTTTGCTATGGAAAACCCCAAATTATCATTCCCATCAAAATATCAGGTGCACAATGGAA